>CM073583.1:6555000-6732500 GCA_037074715.1 Magnolia kwangsiensis
CAAAGTTAATGATACTGACATTGTTAACAAGCTTCTCCACAGTGGCTTGCATGTAGTTCTTGTACTTCGTTCGCAGCATTACCGTAACTCCATTCAGCTGCTCTCCGAAAACTGACTTTCTATCTCCAACAACAGGCAAACATGATGCCCATGATTTCAAAATATCCTCAACTCTACAATGCAAAATATCGAGTATTCTTTTGACAGTGTTCAGGAATGTCCCCAACTGCCATACACAAAGAAAGAAAGGAAAAAAGACTAAGAGATATTGCATGAACCATTGCAAACAAAAAGCTTAAGGGTGTGTTTGGATGCACAATCAAATGCATGCTACAAAAGATAACTGCAATTTAGTGCGCACAAATGTAGCCTAAAATATTTTCAATTTAACAGCTTGAGGTATTAATTCGAAGCACTCACTTGATTGGGAACATGATAAAGTGATGCAGATTGCCTTCTTGTAAGTTTCTGCACTTGCATTCCGAGCTTTTTCGGGATGCTATCTTTCAAAGGCGTCAAAATCTCACTATATTGTTTCTCCATTGCTTTTATGACCGCCCGTTCTACGTCAGCAATAGCCTAGGAAAACCAAGAATGTCTCTATTAACTACCATATTCTGATAATTACCCAATTCAAAGATAAGAGCATGTGTATGGTGACCACAATTGTTGATCTGGTGGGTCAGCATGTGGATGAGCCTTATGCCAAAAATCATAGTGACTGGAGCAAACCGTCCATCGGACTGCACATTTTTGAAGTTGATCGATCTTTGCTCTAGCCACTAGTCGGGATCACTACCACACTGGCCAAGTTTGATTCCTTTGCTCTCTATGGCTCATCCATGTGATGGCCAAATCAAATCAATGGTCCCGATCACTATAATGCCTCTAGAGAACAATGGTCACAAGTGAAAAACTATCCTTGCCCGTATTACAAGAACATGGAAACTACTTACATTTTCCAAAACCAGAGAATATTGAGGCCATCGATTGATTACTACTTCATATTCACTGAGGGTATCCTTGATTTTATCGTACATGTCTTCCACAAACGGTGAGGTGGAATGATGTGTCGTTATTCCCGACCACGGTGCCTGCAATGGGCAATTTCTTATCAAATTAAAGCAGAAGAGACAGACTCGATTGAATCACCATCAAGTATTTTGAACAAATACCTTTTCTGCCTTGCAAAGATCTAGCAAGTAAAGTCGCTTATCTTCAACCCAAACCATTATGTAATGATGGAACAGATTCCTTGAATCTACTCCTCCATGCACCGATCTGAAGTAGACAGTGTAAATCATTAAATATCAAGGTTTTGGTTTTGACCCAACAAAGTGTACACGGTGTCCTCCTTTTGGTTATCTAAGCCACTGATCTGGTGGGCCTGATAGTGGAATGGATCATGCTCTAATCAGAGAGTTGAAATCAGCAGATGACGGGGATTTTGGGCATTATCTACCTTGCAGTCGACCAAATGTGTGACTTTGATCACCATATGAAAATTTTGGATAACCAACGGGTGGGCCCCTCTTGTACAGTTTTTCGGACTGAGCAAATGCTTGATTCAAACAGTGTATATTTCCTTTTTACACAGTTTATAGGATATATCTTGTTGAAAGTCTATTAAAATCACCTAATATTCCATGACTGAAGATCCCTCTCGAAGTCAGCAGCTGCAAGCAACAGATCTGTTACATGAGGCGCAGGGCTAGATGGAGGGCAAGCTGCAAGAAAGCCTCTGAGTCTGTTGCACAATTCAGTGCTGTAAACAGCAGCGGCTATGTTTGGTAGATCTATTGAACTGGAAGAAAAGCACAATTAGAAATTACAAGGAAAAGAAGAAGAGGAAGAAAAAGACCTAAAGATCAATCAGACCATACAACTAATGCATTTTGAAGACACAGCGGTGTCAAGTTCATTAGACTAGAACCATTTGATTTGCATCTATGGGAGGAGATGGAGTACCGCATGGTTAATGAAGCTTAAGGAGGTGAAAGTAACTTTTCATTTGAAAAAGGGAGTTAGTTTTAATATTCATGTTTAAGAGAGTTTTTGAGAGTTTTAAGGTTAAACGTGGAGTTTAGGGTTATAAAAAATTTAAAAAATAAAATAAAAAAAATTCAGTTATTCCTAAGTCTCTCAAGCTCAAATCTTCTTTCTTTTCTACTTATAGTATCCTTCCTCTTCTTATGCAACTTGGTAAAAACCATGGTATTCAAAAACAGTTACATAACGGTTAAGCAGGATCCATTACATGATATTGGGGATAAAACCCATTGTAGGAAAAAAAAAAAAAAAGGGCCCATAGCAGGCCTGTAACAGCTGTTGAGGCCCATAACGGTCCGATACAGGGCCAATACAGTTTCTTCCATTTAAAAACATTACAGGGCCATAATGGCCATCCAGCCTGTATTGTAACGGCAATAAGGCTGGCCGTTGTTGTATTTATTTTAAAATAATATTAAATTTTAAATTTTCAAATTTCGGTATTTTCCCTCCACATTTAAATTTTGGTGTTTTTGAGGTGTTGGTTTTGTCCCACATCGGATTTGACAAGAGAAATTCTCTTGTTTATATGATAGACTTTTTACCTAGGGCTTGAGCCCCTTTCAGGGGGCATGTGAATTTGGTCCTGTGGGGGGCTATACCAATAGCTCTAATCTATGCCATTAACCACACACGCGCGCGCGCGCCGAGCCGAGCCGTGCCGAGCCGAGTCCGAGTCCGTGTCCGCGTGCGCGACGCAATGGGACGGGACGGGCTGGGCTGGGTGCGGGTGCGGGTGCGGGTGCGGGTGCGGTGTAAGTGCACTCGCGTGGGTGTGTGTGTATGGGTACTCGCAGGACTGTATGTGCGAGAGTGTACTCGCACTTACGCCTTTTCGTTTTAAACCAGAGAGATGCTTCCCTTCCGGATGATCGCCCCTGTTGGGTTTAAACCCAACGGACATAACCTTTTGTAAAGGGTGCTTATGCACCATTTCGGAGTTTATATAAAGACTTCCGATTCCAGTTTCAAAATACGAAAAAATATTGTCTTATAAAACTCTCTCTGATACGGTTTTACCATTGTTACTGAGTTCATTGCTGAGTCAACTCAGCATTTTCGGATTAAACTGCAAGTGGTTCGAGCCCGTGTACAGTGAGTGCACCGCTGGGACCGGGTCATAGTCGTTGTATCCTGGAGGTCGATTGCTCTGGAAACCTGTTGCACTTGGGACGCTGTCCAAGGGGAGCAAATTCGATTTCAAGCCGAGTGACTCAGTCACGCCTCGACTCAATTCAATAAGTTTTTCTTTCTCTAAATTTATTTTCCTTTTTGGTTCTCGATTTTATAGTCTATTTAATTCAACATATTATCCAACAATCTTGAAATCGAATTTGTTGAATTACATAGACTATGGCTACAGTAACAGTAAATGCTTCTACTGAGTTAGCCAAAATCGAACCGTTCGCTGGACAATCCTTTAAGCGGTGGAAACAGAAATTGATGTTCGCTCTTACCACCCTAAAAGTTTCATACATTTTATCTGAATCATTTACTATAGATCTAGCAAATCAAAATGAAGTAACAGATGAAAATAATTGCAAAAATTATATTCTAAACTCTTTATCCAACGAATTATATGATGTGTATGCTTCTTACGCCTCTGCTAAAGACATATGGATTGCTTTAGAAAAGAAATACATATTAGAAGATGCAGGCGCTAAGAAACATGCAATTGCTAATTTCCTTCACTATGAAATGACAGACGATAAATCTGTCACAAATCAGATTCATGACTTTCAAAGTCTAATTCACGAACTATCGACAGAAGGAATTAAGTTGGATGAGGTGTTTCTGTCAGGAGCGTTAATAGAAAAGTTACCGCCCTCCTGGAAAGAATATAAAAATAGAATGAAACATAAGAAGAACTGTGTTTCTTTGGAAACCACTATCGTACACATACGAATAGAGGAGGCCAATAGAATCAGGGACCAAAAAAGAAAATAAAAATGAGATAGATTCAAAAGCGAATCTTGTGGAATCAAGTCGGACAAATAATAAGAAAAAGGGCAACTGTCATAACTGTGGCAAACCTGGACATTATACAAATGAATGCAGGCTCAAAAAGAAGAATGCAAACAATCAATTCAAGAAAAAGGAAAACTGCTACAACTGTGGAAAGCCTGGACATCATGTTAAAACCTGCAGGCTTAAGAAAAATAAAGATAAGCCGCAAGCTAATCTTACAGAAACAGGCAATGAGTCTGACATAGTAGTGGCTGTGGTGTCAGAAGTCTTCCTTTTAAACAACTTGGAGTGGGTGCTAGATACTGGTGCAACTAGACACGCGTGCAAGGATCGTAGCATGTTTACCTCCTACCAAGTATCAGGAGATGATGAACAGGTGTTCATGGGAAATGCTACAACGTCTCCAGTTGTAGGGAAAGGGAAAGTACTTCTGAAACTCACTTCTGGAAAGACTCTAATGTTAAATGATGTCCTCCATGTGCCTGACATTACAAGAAACTTGGTCTCTAGTTCGCTCCTCAATAAGGCTGGTGTCAAATTAGTATTTGATTCAGATAAGCTTTTAATGACTAAAAATGGAACCTTTGTTGGTAAGGGGTACTGTAGCGATGGTTTATTCATTGTAAATGTATCCAATGATAATAAGAAAACATCTAGTTCTGTTTATATCGTTGAACCTTTTTATCTATGGCATAATAGATTAGGTCATGTGAATGTGGCATCTTTAAAGAAAATGAAAAGATTAGGTTTATTACCTAATATATCTAATGAAGAGTTTGAAAAATGTGAAACATGTGTAGAATCAAAATTTATTAGAAAACCCTTTTAGAAAGATCATCTGTTCTATTAGAGTTGATACATAGTGATTTAGGTGATTTTAGAAATCACATGTCTAGAGGAGGAAAAAGATATTATATAACTTTTGTAGATGACTACTCTAGGTTCACTAGAGTATATCTATTAAGGAACAAAGATGAAGCTTTAGATGCTTTTTATAAATACAAAATTGAAGTTGAAAATCAATTAAATATAAAAATTAAAAGACTTAGAACAGATAGAAGAGGTGAATTTGAATCTTCTCAATTTAGAGAATTATGTGAAAAGAATGGAATAATTCACGAAACTATAGCTCCTTATACACCAGAACAAAATGGAATAGCAGAACGTAAGAACAGAACTTTAAAAGAAATGATGAATGCCATGTTAAATAGTTCAGGCTTACCCTCAAATATGTGGGGAGAAGCAATTCTGTCTGCTTGTTATATCCTAAACAGGATTCCATCTAAATCTTCTGAACAAACACCATATGAACTTTGGAAGAATCATATTCCTAGTTATAAATATATTAAAGTGTGGGGGTGTCTTGCTAAAGTAGGATTGCCTGAAACTAAGAAAAGAAAATTAGGTCCTAAAACGACCGATTGTGTATTTATAGGGTATGCACAAAACAGTGCGGCCTATAGGTTTCTAGTTTTAAAAACTAAGGATAATATTCTAGATCCTAATACAATTATAGAAGCTAGGGATGCAGAGTTCTTTGAGAACGTATTCCCTATGAAATCTAAATCTATAGGAATAGAAAAAGTTAATGAATCAGATATTGCGTCTACTAGTAAAAATACTTACGAGAAAGTAGTAGAAGAGATACAACCAAGAAAAAGTATTAGAGTTAGAAGAGAAACTAACCTAGGAGATGATTTTTTTTACATTCTTAGTAGAAGATGATCCTACGACTTATATACAAGCTATTAACTCTCCAGATGCAACCTTTTGGAAGGAAGCAATAAATGATGAGTTAGAATCTATTATATCTAATAATACTTGGGAACTTGTAGATCTACCACCTGGTAACAAACCAATAGGCTGCAAATGGGTGTTTAGAAAGAAACTAAAACCAGATGGAACTATCGATAAGTTTAAGGCTAGGTTGGTAGCGAAAGGCTTTAAACAAAAGGAAGGAATAGATTATTTTGATACATATTTCCCTGTAACTAGGATTACAACTATTAGAGTCTTAATAGCGATAGCCTCCATATATAAATTAATGGTACACCAGATGGATGTTAAGACGGCTTTCCTAAATGGAGACTTAGAAGAAGAAATATATATGGAGCAACCTGAGGGTTATAAGATATTAGGTAAAGAAAATAAAGTATGTAGACTAATTACATCACTATATGGTTTAAAACAGGCTCCTAAACAATGGCATGAAAAATTTGATGGTGTTTTAAAATCAAATGGTTATCATATAAATGATCTAGATAGATGTGTATATAGTAAAATTTCTGAAAATGATTATGTTATTATATGTCTTTATGTTGATGACATGCTTATTTTTGAAATTAATATTAAATTAGTTAATACAACTAAGAAATTCTTGTCATCTAAGTTTGACATGAAAGACTTAGGAGAGGCAAGTGTAATCTTGGGTATTGAAGTAACCAGGAAAAATGGTATTATTATATTATCACAATCTCATTACATTGAGAAGATATTGAGAAAGTTTAACCATTTTGACTGTTTACCTGTCAATACTCCTTATGATTATAGTGTGACTCTCATGAAGAATACAGAAAATAGTGTCTCAATTGGAATATTCCAAAATAATTGGTAGCCTCATGTATCTAACAAACTGCACTAGACCTGACATAGCTTTTGCAGTAGGAAGGCTAAGTAGATATACACATAACCCTGGAAAAGAACATTGGAATGTATTGTCTAGAATTTTGCGATACCTAAAAGGTAATATGACATATGGTTTACATTATAATGGTTATCCTACTGTATTAGAAGGATATAGTGATGCTAACTGGATCAGTGATTCAGATAAGACAAAATCCACTAGTGGATATGTCTTCACTTTGGGTGGAGGAGCAGTCTCTTGGAAGTCCACCAAGCAGACATGTATTGCTCGGTCGACTATGGAATCCGAGTTTATTGCCTTAGAAAAGGCTGGATCAGAAGCTGAATGGCTTAGAAATCTCTTAGCTGATGTACCATTGTGGCCAAAGCCTGTATCAACCGTGTCTATTCATTGTGACTGTCAAGTAGCTATAGCGAAAGTAAAAAGTAAAATATATAATGGAAAAAGCAGGCATATTAGACTCAGACACAACATAGTGAAACATATGTTGCGTGATGGAGTCATATCTATTGACTTTGTGAGGTCAGAAAAGAATCTAGCAGATCCTCTGAATAAAGGACTATCTAAAAAGTTAGTCAATGATACATCGAAGGGAATGGGACTAAGCCTAATATATGAGCTGTCAGTGTCGGTAACCCAACCTATACAAGTGGAGATCCCATGAGATAGGTTCAATGGGTAAACAACAAGACACGAGGTAGACGATTGCACTGAGTTATATGAGCCCCTTCTATGGTGTACAGTGCGAGCAGCAACGCAGAAGGATGAGTTTTTAGAACTCTTAATGGATCCATAGCCATATATTTTGTGGTATATACAGTTGCTGCATACACTTGATGGAATTCACCTATATGGGTGTGGAGGTGGAGGCCGCTTCTTATGAGAATCTAGGCGAATTCTCTAGAGCACTCATGAAATCCAGGTAATGGTGTATGGCCGAAACGCACCGAACCACAGAATCACTTGCAGAGGAAGAGTTGTGTGAGTGGCATGTACTTGCGATCTACATTAAAAGGATTCAGGTTCAAAACTATGGTGTCACCTGATTCCTGTAGACCTGTCTTGCTTACTCTAATGTCGGTTCAAGTCTATGGTGACACCGGCACCATTGCACAACTATTTCGCTTTAATCCGAAAGCATTTTATTTTAAAACATGTGGGGGATTGTTGTATTTATTTTAAAATAATATTAAATTTTAAATTTTCAAATTTCGGTATTTTCCCTCCACATTTAAATTTTGGTGTTTTTGAGGTGTTGGTTTTATCCCACATCGGATTTGACAAGAGAAATTCTCTTGTTTATATGATAGACTTTTTGCCTAGGGCTTGAGCCCCTTTCAGGGGGCATGTGAATTTGGTCCTGTGGGGGGGCTATGCCAATAGCTCTAATCTATACCATTAACCACACGCGCGCGCGCGCGCCGAGCCGAGCCGTGCCGTGCCGAGCCGAGTCTGAGTCCGTGTCCGCGTCCGCGTGCGCGACGCGACGCGACGGGACGGGACGGGACCGGCTGGGCTGGGCTGGGCTGGGCGCGGATGCGGGTGCAGTGTAAGTGCACTCGTGTGGGTGTGTGTGTATGGGTACTCGCAGGACTGTATGTGCGAGAGTGTACTCGCACTTGCGCCTTTTCGTTTTAAACCAGAGAGATGCTTCCCTTCCGGATGGTCGCCCCTGTTGAGTTTAAACCCAACGGACATAACCTTTTGTAAAGGGTGCTTATGCACCATTTCGGAGTCTATATAAAGACTTCCGATTCCAGTTTCAAAATACGAAAAAATACTGTCTTATAAAACTCTCTCTGATACGGTTTTACCATTGTTACTGAGTTCATTGCTGAGTCAACTCAGCATTTTCGGATTAAACTGCAAGTGGTTCGAGCCCGTGTACAGTGAGTGCACCGCTGGGACCGGGTCATAGTCGTTGTATCCTGGAGGTCGATTGCTCTGGAAACCTGTTGCACTTGGGACGCTGTCCAAGGGGAGCAAATTCGATTTCAAGCCGAGTGACTCAGTCACGCCTCGACTCAATTCAATAAGTTTTTCTTTCTCTAAATTTATTTTCCTTTTTGGTTCTCGATTTTATAGTCTATTTAATTCAACATATTATCCAACAGCCGTTACACCCACCATTTCTGTTATTGAATACTTTGACAGAAACACCATTGTTTCAGTGGAAATCATGTGGATGGGCTGGGCCTTTAAAAAAAAGGCGAGCAACAAACCACATGAAGGCCAATCACTACCACTTTTGGGTTGTTACCCACCCACATAATTTCCTATCATATCGAAAGTCTCGATCACCTTACCTATTTGCATATGGTGAGCTTACATGAAGAAAAACTAGTAATAATATTTCTCTATTCATTATTCATGAAAACCAATTCACGAAGATCTGTTGATGATACCTGGGAAGTATATGCTGATTATGAATCTTGATATCTGCCTGGATCTCATTGCCTATGTTTATGCACAAGGTCTTCATCTTGAGATATGCCGTGGATATGGTCATTGGGTCCATAAGAAAACACTCACTGTTGCTTGACATGAACTCATCTGTCTCTATCATATGCCTCCTACACCTCTTCATTGCTGCTGTCTGTAAACAAATACTATTGGTTTCACACCTCTCCTTTCTTCGGAAACAAAATACTCTATAACTAAAAGTGAAAGCAATATAAACCAAGGAGGAATAATCCCATACAACCATAGCATGCTGAGGTTATCATGCTCCGCCATGTTTCCTGCTAATGCCATACATGCAGGATATTTGGGCCAGGCAAAAGGTGGGATCCATCATGAAAATTTCATCAGGTGGGCTAGACCGTATGTTGGGTCAGATCTTCGCCCATCCATTGGTTTTGATTGTGCGGCCCACATAATGAGCATATCAAGTATCAACAATACTTTTGCACCAAATGGTGATCAGCCCACCTTTTGCAGAACTCAGATGTCCCACATGTTAGACATGTTGCAGGAAAACAATGTAGCATGATATAGTTCTAAGCCATCATTCCACGAAATCAAATACTACCCGCCCATCGGGTTGTTGGCTTTAAGGCCTGCAAGAACTCTATTGTAGTTCTCCTAAGGTGACAAACGGATAATAATTTTGTTTTCACATGATCACAAAATAAATATAAAGACATTTGATCGACTTCAATAAATTTAATATTTGGAAAAAGTATGTCGTAGGCACCATAGAAGTTCTACAAGATGTGGTCTCCACAATGCATGTATGGCAAGAAGTTGTACAAGGTGTGTTCTCCACAATGCATGTGTGATAAACGTGCATGTATGGCAAGTTGTACAAGATGTGGTCTCCACAATGCATGTGTGGCAAACAAGGATGGTGATTGGGACTGTTGACTTGGTGGGCCACTAGGTGTGGAAAAAGTATGGATGCCCAGTAGCCCAAAAGTTTGAATTATCCAGAAAATCTTGAAGTTCCTGATGATCTGACCATTGGGATTTCTCAGGAATTATGGTCCAAATGCAATGACATTACTCTCAAGTTGGAGTTGAGTGTAACTGCAGTTTGAAGGGTACTTCCATGCCATGAAATTCTTGGAAACATCAGTACAAGTATGTCATTTCCTCCCAATTGAATTGTACATTTGAAGGGTACTTTTATGATTGCAATTCAATTCAGTCTAGTCCCATGCACCCTATAACTCTTATAAAATGACCATACGTATATGATGATGGACAGAGAGGATAGATGATGGATGGCCTGTTATCTCATATACTACCATGTTATTTCCTCCCAATTGAATTGTACATTTGAAGGGTACTTTTATGATTGCAATTCAATTCAGTCTAGTCCCATGCACCCTAAACTCTTATAAAATGACCATACGTATATGATGATGGACAGAGAGGATAGATGATGGGTGGCCTGTTATCTCATATACTACCATGTTATGACCACAAGAACATTTATATAGTGAGCGAGGCTCAACAAAGGATTGGTAGAGACAATGTGCCTGCGAACTTAAAACATGCCTCTAGTGGATGGACTGATATACATACTACATGTAACCATTACGACTTACCTGCAAATAATTTCTCAATATTGTCTGTGCTTCTTGAGAAAGAATATCATGGAGAAGGGTGTATACTTGAACGGCTGGAACTAAAGCTGGTGCAGCAGACTCGGGAGGTGGACCAAACAAGTCTATCAGGCCCGTAGCAGAAAGTTCATCCAAGGATTTGTAGTTCTCAAACGCATTTGCCAACAGATTCTCGACTTCAGTTTCACAGTCTAATAATATGCTTCTCTGAGGAAGAACAAATTTAAAAACTATGAGATCCTTTGAGTTTGCCAGAAGCACGATCAGCTAAAAAGAAAATAATATGCTTCTCTGAGGAAGAACAGATTTAAAAACTATGAGATCCTTTGAGTTTGCCAAAAGCATGATCAGCTCAAAAGAAAATACAAATCAAATGCGCCAAAAAAATGATAATTAACTGAGGAAAACTATTGTTTTGAAGCCAAAGTCATGAGATGCCATGTTGAAGCCACATGATTCACATGGCATAAAGTGGGTCCCACCCAAAAAAGAGGAAAAGGGAATGGCATCATGCAGGTGGGCCCCGCGACAAGTTTCCAATTACAAAATGTCTCTATGCCATCACATATTTTGCCATTCAATTATCATTTTTCTAAGGGTATGTTTAGGTAGGTGATCCCACAAAATTGGTGTCATACCTTAATCCCAAATTTGGCGGGCCCCATATCATCCATGTCAAATTCATACATGTGAAAGTGGATCTTTCCCTTCTTCATCACAACCATGATTAAGCGGGAAAAAGTGCCATTTGGCACAACGAATTTGATGCGTAGTGCCAAAATCATGATTAATGCATAATCCCAATTTTGCAGGATCACCTTCCTAAACAGGCACTATGAAATTTATCACCAATCCCATACCCATCTTATCTTGATGGGTATGCAAATAATTTGAAAATCAAAAAACCAAAATGCCCCTTGGGACCAATAGATAGATAATGGATATGAAATGTTAATGTACCTCTTGCCTCGTGAGATTCTTCTGGTCCCGAGCCTTCACCACAGGTATGAGCAGCTCATAAACAAGCTCCAAACAGTCCTTTGTGGGAGTAGCCACATTCATTACAGATGAAAGATACCTGAAAGAATCACCAAAGAGATAAAAACATTACAAAGGCTTTCATTTAAATAAATAAATAAAACAGAATGTGCCCTTAACAGGATTTTTGTTGTGAGTTTAAATCTTAATGTACCTCAGTTTAGTGTATGCATCAGACACTCCATAGTAGTCTGCAAATTCCATCAACAACCACTTCCATGGTCCATGCAACCGCAAGTTCCGTGGATGGAAATGTTGAGAACGCATAGCAGCCTCCAATAGCAAATCATATGCTAGAGTTTCCACTACAGGTCCACTCTGTATCCAGTGCACAGGCAACGGCAAAAAGGTAACATATAGAGTCTTTAAATGCAAGGGAAGAAATTAGAGTTCCATTCTGTAAAAAGCATTCAACACATAAAAATACAAAGAAACCAAGTGTTATTACATACGTGAATTACTAGCTCCACAGAGCCCACGCATGCGACATCCGAGCTAGCACAAGGTGGGCCCCAAACAAGACTGTCTCCAAATTCAGTTAGGTCTGAGCTAGGTGGACCCCACAAAATGCTTCCATATCAGTTGGGTCCACTCAGCAAGTGGGCCACACCACATGTGTGCACTGAATGTGGACCATTGGCAATTTATTCAGTTGGGTACAGGCTAGCACCAGGTGGGCCCCACCAAGAAGGCCTCCAAATCAGTTCAAGTGGGCCACACCACATGTGCATTGAATGTGGACCATTGGCAATTTTTTATAATTTGCACGTTGTTTTCATACATGTGCAGTTTACTTCAACTGACCTTATCTCCAGGCCAGGTCACCTACATAGTGGGGTCCACCTGTTCATGGTTTGGATCTCTGCTCCACATATGCCATGTTGGCATGTGTGGCTGCATGTAGAGGCACATGCTTATAAATTCGGCACCTGCCAAGTCGAGTTTCAATGAATCTCAAGGCTTTTGGTGATCCAAAACTCTTGCCTAGCCAACTTGGGTGTAATTTGTCAGATGTGTATCGACTTTCACAAAGAAAGAGATGAGCTGAACCTTGATAGAGCTTATTTCGCCACAGGTACTGCTGCTAATGATGGAAAGCTGAACTTTCCCAACACATTCATGATCATCATGGTAGATTGGCCACCATCGAACTCTATCATTCTGCATAGTTATCAGAGAAAATCAATAAAATGCCAATGGCATAGAAGGGGAATTCTAACTAGAGTGCAGCGCACCCATTTTCTTTACTTTTGCACCCAAATTGGACATATGGCACAATGGTTCATTGATCCAGACCAATCAGTAGATTTGTCCCACTGATTATTAATCACTTTCAGCAAATCGCACAGATTAGATTATCATACCCAGCTGTTTGTTTGGTGGACCATTTCCTATTCCAATCTGACCTTTGCCAATGCCATCTGTAGGTCATCATTTGGATGGATATGATCATCCAATTAGTTACATTTCCTACTTGGGTCAATCCATGGTAGGACCCACCTAATGAACTGGCCAGATCATGTTGCCATATGACCAGATTTTGTGGAGTCTAACAATGATAGAGAACCTCTAACAAAAAAAATAAAAAGAGACTCTCCCTTAAATCAAGTATTAGAGAATATGAAGAAAGATGTAGACTGGATTATCTGTCTCATGAAACTTGAATGACAGCTCAATCTTGTGGCACAACAACCCATGGATCCAGACCATTCTCCAGACTAGTGTGCCACTGGAATGAATCACTGTCTGCCAATTGCATGGTTTAGATGATCCTACCCATCTGTTTTTGGTAGACCATTTCTTGTTCAAAGCTAACCATTGTCACTACCATTATTAGGTCACCATTTGGATGTCTAAGATCATCCTATCAGATAGATTTTCCTAACTGGGTTGATCAATGGTGGGACCCACCTACTGAACCATCTTGAATCCAGATCGTTGAGCCACATGTCCAGACATTGTTGGAGGTAAGGGGCACTGAATAGATAACCTCTTGAAGAAATTAAAAAGAAAACCTCTCCTAAAGCCTATATTAGAGGATATGGGGAATGATGCTCACTGGATTATCTGTCAAAGATGAAACTTGAATGATAGCTTGACCTTGAGCAATCCTATTTGTATCTTGGACTTCCACCAAGAGAGCATCACCTTGGCTCTCTGGAAAACTGAGAAGTAAATCTTCACATTAGATATTCCTTATTGAACACTAAAAAGGAGTGACATTTCCAAAAAAAAATTTAAAAATGTGAAAAAAAAAAAACCATACCAATACAGCCTAAACTTCTATGAGTTCACCATTTCTTAAAGATGGTACTCATCCACCTGACAGGAGGCATACATGTTAGTCATTTGAGACTTTCCAAATCATGGGCCCCATTGTGGAAAAAGAATTTGCCAAAAATTCACATTGATTGGACAATGACAGCCCACATCTATCGATCATTGTATATAGACCACTTCCCATTTCCTTTTTAGCGGTCCACATTTGATTGCCACCAGTTAAGCATTAAGATCATCCCATAAGTATAATTTCCTGGTTATGCTCCATATATACTGGGGCCCATGATATGCCACATGTATGGTGGACAATTCACCACCATTCAAGAAATGGTAGAAACATATATGGTAGCCTAGGCCTCCTAATATATATTATAACAATTGCTCTTATCATTTCAGAAAACAGGAGTAACTGAATTACATGACACCGAAACAAGAGCAACTTACAAGACGTGAGAATCACTAGTTCCTGGTCGCAAGCAAATAGCAGAACCTGTCTCCACCTTTGTCTCTTCACTAGAACTTTTCAATTGGCACAAGCATGATAATGCTTCTGTAAATATGACGGGATGTTAGTAACATTTTTATTCTTAGATCACCCACTGCAACAATGCCGTATGCTCGAAACATACAATCCATAACAACATTAAATGCTCAGAATTGTACACTGCTGGACTGAGAGTTTGTACATTACACTTGGGTTTTCAGCTTTAAGAAGTGGGCTGGTGGTAGTTCATTGATCCAAGCAATTGATATGATCAGCCTCACAAATTGGACAGCCCACCCACCAGAAGTCCCCCACATTGGATGATCGTAGCCACAGAATATTCGACCTTCTCTTTTACATCTGGGTGATTTTTGGTGCATGAGCCATCCACTGTGGGACCCAAGATATCAGTGCTCCGGATCACTGAACCATGGTCCCTACTTGTACAAACTGAAAAACCCGAGTGAACTGTACAAACTCTCAACCTGAGCATTGTATTTGAACACAGTCAACAATGGCATGTGCCATGGTAAATACGGACACAAAAAGTATGGAACCAAAATTATACAACCTTCTGAAGTCACTGCAAGTGAGCTGATTTTTAATGAATTGATGCCTGTTTTCAGCAATGTTGAAACATGCCGAACGTATTCTACACCGACTTGCATATATGCTGCACTTCGCTGTGAGTATGTGCTCCGAAGCTTCCGTCGTGGAATGATCCGGACTTTTTTCACTGAATCCATGTATTGAACCAAACAATTTTAAGTCACAAACATGACCATTAAGAAGATCTAGAAGGTAGGAAACATTTTTAAGGAAAAACTGCTTGGTATTTTGTATTTCTTGGCTGAAAAATGAAGCCGAGGCTGTTGAGCAGGGTTTTCGAGCCCATTTGGACACACTTCCTCAAAAAGGTTTTTTTTTTTTAAAGGGGGTTTCAAAAAGTTTTTTTTTTTTTGGGTTTCAAGCCTGCTTTTTTTTTATCGGTTCAGAAAAAACCAGTTGGACTGGTTTATGCCAAGTTGGTTTTTAGCTCCTACTTTGTTGAGCAGGAGATGAGACAAGGGTTTGCAAAGTACATCTAAATGCACAACATCAATAGTTGTTTGGATCAAAACAGTGTTTAGGCCTCAAAAGCCCCTTAGGAGTTTGCATCCAACAGGCCCTTAGGAAACTGTTCTTGTTGTTTGGACCAATCAAACAAGAATATCTAACTCTTTAAAACTAAGACCTAGCTCTTTGTACACTTTTCTGTAATGAGAATTTCAAACTTTAGATGATCAAAAACTCAAAGTTGGGATTCATACAAACATAAACACAACCCGAGATGTTCTAAGAAGGCTTAGATGAGTTGAAAATGAAATATAGATAGAGCATAACAATAGTAATGTTAGCTTATCTTTTCATGACTGATCTTTGGATCGAAAAGCTCATTAGTAAGTTCCAACCACATCCTATTGTCTAAGCACATTAAAAGTAAGGTTGTACTTGGATGCACTAGTAAACTGAATCGCAGTAAGTCAAGTTGTCAATTCTAGACAAAGTATTTCACTTCGGTGCCAATATTGACATAACCAGAAATCTAGTTCCTTTCAACCGAAATGTCTACTTCAAACTCATGCAATTGCAACTTGGAGCTTCTCCCTAAATATGCATACTAAGGTAACTGCAATTTGGTAACCTCCACTCTTCTTCTTTTTTTAATTTTTTTTTTTTTTTTTGAAAGGCAAAATTTGGTCACTTCCACTCATTGAACTATCTGAATACAACTATATAGTGCATCCAAATGCAACCTAAATTCAACATTCTTTTAAGACTTTTTGACGTCTAAGTTGGAATAGGTTATTACATCATGATATTATGCACCAATGAAAATGAGTGTAGCTTAGGATGCATTAGCTTACGCCAAATATCATGAACTTTCATGATGCTTGTGCACCAAACTAGGCTGATTAATGTAATATCATGACGTTCATAACATATGGTCACTTGCACTTATTGAACTAACTATTTCAATACAATTTTGTAGTGCATCCAACAATCGCCCAAGTTCAAAAGTGTTTAGGACTTTTTAACGTCTGATTTGAGATAGACTACTACATCACGATATTATGCACCAATGAAATGAGTGTAGCTTAGGATGCATTAGCTTACGCCAAATATCATGAACTTTCATGATGCTTGTGCACCAAGCTAGACTGATTAATGTAATATCATGACATTCATAACATATGGTCACTTGCACTTATTGAACTAACTATTTCAATACAATTTTGTAGTGCATCCAACAATCGCCCAAGTTCAAAAGTGTTTAGGACTTTTTAACGTCTGATTTGAGATAGACTATTACATCACAATTTCTGTACCAATGAAAATAAGTGTAGCTTAGGGTGCAGTTGGTTGCACCAAACATCATGAAATTCAGTTTATACCATTAAAAACTAACCTTCCACTTTAATCTTGCCAACTACTTTCTTTGCCTTCACAGTGCAAGTCTCATCCGCATTATCAGCTGGTCTTGCTTCCCTTGGAATTTGATTTCGTGGGTGCAACAAGTACTTATGTAACCTATTTAGTCAACAAAATATATATAGAAGCCTCTTCCTCAGATTTTAGAACTAAAACTAAACAATGAAATCTCACTTATCCATTAGAGAAATGCAAAGATCACTCGCAGTAGGATTTAGAGTCCTCTTGCAACACATGCCAGTGCAGATTGTCTGTGGAAGATCCAGGCTGTTTATCAGGGGGACACCAACTATATGTGTGCTGAGGGTCCAAGAGACATAAATCAGACAGTTCAGTCATCAGGTGGCCCATGCATTTATGAAAAAAGGATGACTGGAGAAAGCATGATAGGGAAGTCCACCCTAAAAGCACATGTATGGCCATGACTGACTTTTAGACCACTGCACATGCAAAGCGAGGCACATCTCTCCACAAACGCCACTTTGAGAATTGCGGCAAGGATAACTCAAAATCCTACTCTCACAAGCTGTGTTGTCACGGCTCTGTCTTTTAATCTCTGTAATGACTAGAGCCTGATCTTTCAAGTAAGAAAATGTAGAGGTGCGATTTAAACATACCCAAAGGCATTGCGCAGAACCAGGCACTCATCTCGGAGAAATTCTGGTGCCTCCATGCAGTCTCTCGCCCATGCATTTAAACAGAGACGAAAGCATGCATCATATGCTATAAGAGTTTGCCAAGCACTCTGACCACTGGTACAGAAAATACACATGCCAACAGAAAAGCATGATTACATTTCTGAGAATGGACATAGGATAATATCTAAGAAGAAAATGTAATGGGTCGAACTGCCCAAAGGACAAAAAGGATCAAGAATTCCAGTTCAAACTAAACCAGCAGAAAATCCATCAAATGCTCAGTGCAAGAATGAAAAGAATGATAAATATTTACAAATCAAATTACAATAGGACGTTGGACTAGAAAGGCCAAGATTTAGTAGGATCTTTGGGTTTTATTTAGAGGCTTTAAAAACTCTAGTTGGGCTTGTTTAGGTTGTTCCACTTAATGTAATTACTTGGTTTTAAAAAAGTTAAAGAATTTTCAACTCTATTGTTGGTTTTCTTCTTTTTCTTTCTTTTTTTGAGGATATCTTTATTGTTGGTTTGATTAATCTATTATTAATTTTTCCTTCTCCATTATATTCATAGGTGCATGTGAAAGAATTAGATTACGTAGCTGGACTTTTGTGGAATAATTCCGCAATAGATCGGACCCAAAATCTTGTTTGGGCCATGTGAATTTGGGTTAAGGCATGAATATCTCAATTTCCTGTTGCACCAAAACATAACATCATCATCATAGCCTTATCCCAGCAATTTGGCGTTTGACTTAGAAATCATCATCAGAATTGAAATTAATGCTCATGATTGCTTCTCAAAAGTTCCATAACCAGCTAGTTGCACCAATACATGAATATATTACGAAAACTGATAACCTACAAGCATGAACATCTCAATTTCCTGTTGCACCAAAACATAACATCATCATCATAGCCTTATCCCAGCAATTTGGTGTTTGACTTAGAAATCGTCATCAGAATTGAAATTAATGCTCATGATTGCTTTTCAAAAGTTCCATAACCAGCTGGTTGCACCAATACATGAATATATTATGAAAACTGATAACCTACAGGCAACAGTACCATAACCTGTGGTATCATACCATCTTTCCCACCAACACACCATTTGTGTAGGAAATCATGCTATGAAATCAATGGGTTGCGATATGAAGCCCTCATCAAAAATCAAGCTGATTGGCTCACTAGTTGGTCCACAGCTGTATGTTGAGTCAGACCATCTGTTGTCCATTGATTCCAACAATGTGGCCCACCTAATGATTTGACCAGCCTAATTTTTCTTCCTGGTAATCTTCATGGTGGGGCCTACCATTTCCATGGTAATGTTGTCCTACAAAATTTTCATGTTGGCTGAAAAGATCGTATAGTACCACAAGTTGTGGCACCTTGTCTGTACACGATTAATTCTCAACAAGTTATATATGTCTGTGTATGTATGTATGCGTGTTCATGTGTATCCATGCACACGTCTGTTTTTGTATTATGTGGATAAATAAGAGCTTACCTAGTATTATAATATGCTGGTTGATCTGCTGAGTTGGTTTGCCAGTAAGGGAACTGCACTTCTGCTTCGCCAGAGACAGATCTATAATCAATATTTAATTAAAAAAATGTTAAGAAAATCAGATATTGGCAATATGCTATTGAAACGATGACAAGAAACAAGTATCTTGCCATACCCAAGAGGGGATAAAAGAAAAGAGGGGATAAAAGACGTGTGCATGGATACACAAGTATCTTGCCATACCCAAGAGGGGATAAAAGAAAAGAAAAGACCTTGCACACGGCTCAGCACTTCTCTGCGACTGGGTTCCCCTCTCTGATAATGTTTCCTTACTTCCATAGTACTCTTTAGTTTCTTGTAGTGAATGCTTCTCATTTCTTATTTGCTCCATTCCCGAGTTAGAGCACACCTGTTCTACACTGTCCACAGCTGTCCATTGTTTAGCATCTACCTCAAAACTACTTTCCTCTCTTCCTATTTCAACGATGGGAGGTGCACTAGGAGTTCCCAAGTCTGCCATTTTTTGTGACCTAACTTCATCCATACGATTACGCTGCCAAGGAAGAAAAATATCATAGATGTATGCGTTATAATACTAACATGAATTCTAGTCAGACAAAACCTTAAGTATTTAAGAAAACAATCTGTGTGTACAGTCATTAAAGGAAAACCAAAATTTTTATGAGGCATTATGTTATGCTTAATGAAAAAAAAAGAAGAAGAAGAAAAAAAGACCGCCATTCATGTTGAACCTCTCAATTAAGCCACCTGACAAGCACATGCCTTGATATCTCCACTATTAGATGATCCACCAATGTACCGCAATTAACGGCTACATGATCAGATGGTTGGGATCATCCAATGGGGGGCAAGATTTCTGGGTAACTTCATCCACCATGGGGCTCACCAATCACCATAAATTATCCAGACCATCTAAATGTGGGTCCCCTAATATATTTGGCTAAGCTGATGCTCAATTAAACATTATATGTTACTCATGGCATCCATGCATCAACTACGTGTTATCCTAAAACAGACTTTTGCTATATATTCACTAATCATAAGAGAGGCAAACCTCAGCTCCGACACGTGCATCGTGGAGGTCGATGTTCTCTTGAGTTTGGTGCTTGATGCTTGAGACTGAATGCTTTTCTGCATATCCCCCGATACCCAAATTGCCTTCTGTAAATCTTCTAACATTCGTTGGCACTTCAATCTTAAGGTTCTCTTTTGAAACATCTCTAATCAGAGAAGACTTATGTCTGTAGTTTGTACTAGATTTAACTCCAAACAGTTCTTCATCATAGTTATGCATGTTCGGCTTCTCGAACAAATCAGAATCGCTAGACCCAAAAGCTTCCTCCTCAAAAGCATCTGAGTAATTGGCATCAACATCATCTGGAGCCGATGCCACACTCTCGTCATCATCCTCGAAACCAACATTCACACCATTGTTGGGTCTAAGCAAGCTAGAGTAGAATTTCAGTGGAGGCAAAACTCGTGGAGATAGATAGTTCTTGCTGTCGTACAACGAAGGTGGCTCCAAAGTGGAATCTAGAGGCAATCTCTCGGCTAAAGGAGATCGAGGCTGATGATTTGCTTCTGATCCCTGCAGCAATTAATGAATAAAAGTAAGAAAAATGAATGAACAATGAAATAAACCCATTCACAAACAAACATCAAAAGAATCCCACCGTGGAAAACAACTTAAAATTAACAAAGGGGCCTGTTTTGATAGTGGGAAAGGAAAAGAAAAGAAAAAGTGCAAGGATTATCAAATGATGGATTCCATGAGCATGATTGAAACATGGATTTCATTTTTGGGGGGTCTTGATGGATGGAAAGTGGAAATCTCATTTTCCTCTCACGAAAAAAATCCTTGTATCTTGTGCCTAAGAAATTGACTATGGTGTTTGTATAATGATTGCTTGATGGAATCCACTATTTCTTTGCTATCCAAACAATAAGGATGGCCCAAAAAATGAAAATTGTCTTTCTTATCATTTCTTTCTTTTCCCACTATCAAAACAAGCCCCATCTGGAACTATAGATCAAAATTTAGATTTCTAATATAAAGTTGAGCTATGGGTTCAGTTTTTTAAAGTAAAAACCGAAAAATAAAATTAACAGGATGTCAAGAAACAACACAAGCAGAAACCCAATGAAGATGAGGCAACACGAAAAAGGGATGCGGATTGCATCCTACCCCCACCCGTCTTTAGCCACGAACGGGCAGTTCCGTGGGCGGGCCCACTGTGATCTATCGGTTCATCCACGCTGCCTATCCCTCCTATCGGATCATTTTAAGGCATAAGAACAAAAATTAGGCAGATCCAATGCTCAAGTGGACCACACTACAGATGACTCTCGCATTTAATGCAACTGACATCTAATGCTTTATGCATTTAATGCAACCAAGCTTATTATTTATTGTGGTCCACTTGAGCATTGGATCTGCTTCATTTTTGTGCACAAACATTAAAATGATCCAAGGGGAGGGATGGACGGCGTGGATAAACCGATAGATCACAGTGGGCCCACCCACAAAACTGCCCGTTCGATGCTAGAGACGGGCGGGGGTAGGACGCAAGCCACATCCCGAAAAAGCACCAAGTATCAGCATATTGAAACTGACAAAGACTTGAATAGTTTTTCTTTCTATTTGTGGAATAAAACAGAGGGTTATCGTTTAAAAGAAAATAGTAACTGAACATAAAATGAGCAAAATGAAGGAATCCATTGAAAACTTTCAAAGTAGATAACAGACCAAATGAAATTCAAAACAATCAACAAATGAGAACCTTCAAGTGGGGTTTGGGTGCACTATCGAATTGAATTGCAATTACTAGTCCAATAAAGTGGCAATGTCCATGTCCTAACTTCTTTTCTTTGCATTCAAATCAAAGATCTAGGCTCCAAATTTCAATTATATTCCTTTTAAGTCAGACTTGTAACGAGATGATTTTTCAAGTTTTAGGTGCACCCTCTCATATGTGGTTTTACCATGCCATTACACACAATTGTTGTTGTTGAGTCAATTCCCAACTGAATTATGTTTATTTAAGAAAATCATCAACTGAATTATGTTGTTGTTGAGTCAATTCCCAACTGAATTATATTTATTTAAGATCATCATCACCATCGCTTTTATTTAATGATTAACTTAATTTAAGATCTCAAGGCTCACAAGGCTTACTAATAATCTCTAGCATTAGGTTAACATGTCAGAAGAATACATTTCTAGCATGGATTGCTCTGTCTCGGACATCTCCGACATTTGGGATGAGGTGGATATCGAATTTAATATATTAGCTACAATAGTAGCCACTTGTGCGATGATAGCATCTTAGTATAAAGAAAACTATACAATAAAAGATGCACCCCAATGCTAGCGAAATAAAAATAATAATAATAAGTCATTTCGACTGTACCACGGTATGAAAATTATATGCGGAGAGGACAATGCCATGGAAAACACGTTAAACATTGTTGTCAAATTTGCAAAAGAGGCCCCACTACATCACCCAATAGATGATATTCCAATATCCATGTCACCCTTTGAAGGATTAGGATCACATACGCCATTGGACAGTGACGTGACTTTTGGAGGAGACATATCTGCAGGCCAAACAAGTCGAGGGAAGTGCTCCTCCAAATGTTTATAACATCAACTCCAAGACAAGCAAAGGATGAAAAAAAAAAAGAAGCTAACTCCTCATGGGGGTGTGATGCAAAATTGGACCACCTCTACGACACAATCTATAAATATGGCAAAAGGAAAATGGAATTGTCGAGAAAGTTGTGGGAGGAATTGAAAAATCTCGCAACCATAGAAGATGATGTGGAAGGCCTCTTGCTACCTTTCAAGGCGACCAAATTTATTCAAGATTTTTCTTAATATTGAGCCTGAGCTTAAACATATGTGGTTGGAGAAGAACATTTCTTTATAGATTTTTTTTTTTCCTGTGATTTTTTAGAGTGGTTTTGTATATGGATTACTGAAGACATATGGTTAACTGTGTTTTCTTAATTTGTTTTTATTGTTAACTGCCTATATTTAGTAGTTTCTCCTCATAAAAGGGACAAGAATTGCTTGTGCACCTGGCCACAGGAAGTTCCTGTGGTCAGAAGCTATGTGGGGGCCCACATATATGCTCGTGACAAATCCACTCCATCCATCAGTTTCTCAAGATCACAATAGAACAGAAATTCAAAATTTAGTGAGATCTAAAAACCACACGAAACAATGAGGATTGAACACCCACCATTGGCAACTTTGTGGAGGCCATAAAAGTCTTGAATCGGGATAATATTTCTGCCTACAAATTATCTGAGTGGTAGTAACCCTATGAATGGTTCGGCTGGCATATAAACATCATGGTTGGCTCCAAGAAGGTTTCAACCATGGAAGTTTTCATCTTCATTGTTTCTGTGGTGTGACCCACCTGAGTATGCCTAATTTTTGGACTCCTATCCTATTGTGATCTTGAGAAACTGGTGGACAAAGTGGATTTGTCATGGGCATCTCTGTTGGCCCCACATAGCTTCCAACTCAGGAACTTCATGTGACCAGGGGCACAGGTGATTCAAGTCCTCACAAAAGGGCATTTGAATTAGTGGGCCCACTTTTGTAGCCCATCTAATACTTCGTTTAGTGCAAGGATCAGCCCCAGGCTTTACTGAGATGGGCTCAACCCAATGATCCATCTTAAATGAAGTCTTATATGTAATTTGATGATTTTATAGGGAGTTACCTTTACCTCTCCAAGCTCTGTAGGGCGTGTATACTCAATTATAGGGTATAAACAATTCACAGGCTATCCAAACATAGACAAATGTTTACCTATAAACATATTTTACAGTTTAAAGCCAAACAGGATAGGTTGTAAACACTTTAAACCTGTAATCTAATTACCTGTATTTTTTTTCCAACTTACAGATTTTACAAGCATCCAAATGACCCCTTAGTGAAAACAAAAATATAAACGAATACAAAGTCAGACAAATCCTACACCTTCATCACAACAAAATGATTTCCCAACAAAACAAAAATATCAAATTATTCAAATTCACATACCAACAAGGAAAGAAATTAAAAAATAAAAAATCCACCAACAGATCAAAACTAAGGCTGTCAGCAGGCTGGGCCATGCTTGATATGAGTCAGGCTTGGGCCAGAAATATAGGCCCATCCTGATTTTGAAGCCTGATGGGTAATTAGATTGGATCCAGGCCTAGGTTTATAAAGACCCTAAGCACAGAAGAAGATCCCATCAGTATCGTTAATGAGCAGTCTGGGGGCTCAAATCGAAGGTGCAATTACTAGATGGATCCCGCCCGGGCCTACATTTACACCAATATAAAATCAGGCTGTTCAAATCTGAGTATGGACCGGCCTAACGCCGACCCTATTAGGAGGCTTACGCCCCAAATAAAAGACAATCCTAAAAGCCCATCAAGAAGTAAAAAAATGTGAATAAACAGATTTCAGACTTTAAACAAAAAAAAAAAAAAAAAACAGAAGCAACGACAAACAGATCAAAAGCCCTAAAATGCAAGATAAACCCAAAGGACACACCGAGATCAGAGGGGAAAAGAAATCAAAATTGAATAGAATAAGAATATTCAAGCCTCCAAATTCACATACCAACAAAAGAAACTGGGAAAATGCAAGATGGTCCCAAAGAACACATTGAGCTAAATAAATAAAAACCAAAATCAAAATATGATAGAATGAGAATATTCAAGCTCCAAATTCACATACCAACAAATAAATTGGAAAAACAACAGCCCCAAAATAAAATAATAAAAATAAAAATAAAACTAGTACCGTCAGATTCAAATCACTCAAAGAAAACCCAAATCAGAAAATAATTAAAAAAAAAAAAAAAAAAACATTGAAACAGATAAGAAAGCCCAATTCAATCAACCGAAAGAACTGCCAGATTCTTCAATGAAAATAAGATTTTTTTTATTTTTTTTTCCCTCCATTTTGGTACCTGTTTGATCCAGCTGATGGCGGTTTCGTCCAAGCCTTCAGTAAACATTGTCACTTTTATTTTTTCAGGTTTTCGTGAGGTATGGATTCAAGATTGGATTCCGGACGAAAAATCAAGCGCCTGAGAGAGAGATCCTCTTTTCTAGATTTCCGCAGCTGAGAGTGAGAGACAGCGCCGACAGGTAACGGCTAGTTTTGAAAAAATCGACTTTCTGGGTTTGAAAAGGTAAAATGTCATTAAAAATGTAAGGAGGTGCCCTCCAGTTGTATGGCTCCACCGTAAGCTTACGGTGTTACAAGGCAGATGTGAGGTCCACGTGATTTAATAATCAAATCCAAGCCGTCCAAAATATGTGCCACATCTATAAAACCCTAGATCCCAAAATAATTTCGATAAAAATTCTCTAGTGGGACACAGAACATGGAAAAATGTGGGAGACGACATATAACGTTGATTTTTATAGGGTCCACCTAAATTGCAAAATCGTCTTGGTTTTAGCCTTATCATTAGATCATGCCAGATGGAGGGTATGAACGGAGTGGATTTCATAAGATACGCCTCTACACAAATAAACGGTGAGCATTCCCTCTCACGTTATTCCATATTGTGCAGCCCACCTGAGTTTTGGATGGGCGCGGCTTCGGTGGATCCTGGGTCCAACGGGGCCCACCGTTGTGTATATACCTTGCATTTACGCCGTACATCCGTTTTGAAAGCTCATTTGCAGGCATGATTCCAAATATAAAGCGGATCCAAATCTCACGTGGACCCACACCACATCAAACAGCAGTGATTGACCATTAAAAACTTCTTGTGGGCCATAAAACTGTTGGATCAAAGCTGATAATTTTGTGGTCCCTTCATCCAGGCATTTGTGGCATTATAAACAGGTTGGATGGAAAATAAACATTCTTGTGACCACAAGAAGATTTTAATGGTGGGTATTTAATGCACAATGTTTCCTTTAGTGTGATGCATCGAAGAATTGGATCTGCCTCGATTTTGGCAGAATGTCCTAAAATGAGCTTTCAAATCGGTTGGACGGTGTGGATGTGATGCATGTACATAAAGGTGGGCCCCACAGTCAGGGATCCACCGACCTCGGTGGATCTCCCACACCCGGTTTTGGATGAACATGTATTTAGGGCCCAAGAGTATTTTTGGGGTGAGGCATCGATGGACGGATGGGATGTTGCGAACTCATCACGTGGGTCCTACATCTGCCCTGTACCACCGTGATTAGCGCAGCTTACGGTGCTGACAGTAGGGCGCTGCCCAAATGTAGGGGAGTTACTTGGGACCGATTCGTCTGCAACAGGTGCCCAAAGGATGGAAACGGATTGGCTACCACCCCTGCTACCAGCCAATGGCTGGTGGTCGGTGCTCTGCGGGTCTCATGATGATGTATGTGTTTCATCCATGCCGTCCATCTATTTTTCGAGATCATTTTATGGTATGAGACCAAAAATGAGGTATATCGCAATCTCAAGTGGACCACATTACAAGAAATAGTGTTGAATGAACCTAGACCATTAAAAACTTTTTGGAGGCCATAAAAGTTTTGGATCAAGCTGAACTTTGTTTTTTCTCTTGATCCGGGTCTTTATGACCTAATCAACAGATTTGATGTCAAATAAACAGTACAATGAGCCTTAGGAGGATTTTAATGGTGGATATCTAATCACTATTGTTTTCCTGGGGTGTGATCGACCTGAGATTTATATCCCTCTCATTTTTTGGGTCAAGCCCTAAAATGATATGTAAAAATGGATGAGTGGAATGGATGAAACACATACATCATGGTGGGGTCCACAGAGCACTGACCACCTGCAACTGGGATGGCGGTAGGGGGAGTAGCCAATATGTTTCCCTTAAGGCCCGTTTAGATTCACGTTTTAGGGTGTATTGTATGGTATTAAAGAGCTTGATGTGAAATATATGATGTTTGGTTCGGAGTTGAAAAAGGTGGAATTTCATGCGTACGAATACAGCGTGGAGCAAAAAAATTACAGCGATTGTAATGTACTGTCAAACGTCTCGAATGACATCTATACAACATATTCAATGCATAGTATTCATGTGCGAGCGAATTTCAAAACGTTGTAAAAAGTCCAACGAGTGGGAAGATGACTCATGGGAGACAGAGTTGGTCGTGGCTATAAACTGGCTAGAAACAGAGATGCGATAAACAAAAGAGTGGCGGCAGCTTCAGGGGCTATAGTGGTAAATTTGTAGTTCTAGTGGTGATGGGTTTGGATTGCAATGGTGATACTGACATTGAGATTGTTGATTCCTACAAGATGCATGGAGGGAGGAAGGCAAGGAAACAAGCAACAATGGATGACTGATCTAGTAGATGATTTGATGGTGGTGGAGATGGGGACGATGGGAGGGCATCGATCACATTGGAGATGGATGGTTTGCAGCAGCAGTCAATGGTTTTGTGCCAGGATGAGATAGGTTTTTTTGGCAATGGTGTTATGTTTGGGCTGATAAGAGATGATGCAACAGGAATGGTGATTGTGAGATTAAAAGGTTTCATGGTTACTGATTCAGGAGAAGATGTGGCTTGGTGTGATGGTTTTCAGTTGTGCATAGAGGAATCTGGTGCTAATGAGAATAGATCTTGAATGATGGACTTTGGGAGTCATGGCCGTAGAAATGGATGGTGATGTAGATCAAGATGATGCTGGGTCGTAGAGATGATAGCCCCAATGGCGGATCTAAGAAGAGATCAATGGCAATGTCTGGTGACAACTTGTATTTCTAACAGTTGGCCCTTATATGTCATTTCCAATCATTGATTTGTACAAGAAACTGTATCATTGCCCGAACAATACCTCCTATCCAAACATTGGTTGAGGACATGTTGAGTTGGATGTATTCTGAAAATCATTGAATGTATACATGAACAATAACCGAATACAATACAATACACCATAATACGTGAATCCAAACATGCCCTTAAGGATAAACTAAAACACTGTGGGCCCCATTAGGTGTACATGTGGAATCTACTGGACAGGCACGGATAACATGCCACCCCGCCTATTCGAAGCTCAGGACAGTCGAAGGCTCGTAAGGCCACTAAGGGGCCACCTTGATATATAAATTTTATCCACACCGTACATCTTAAAAAAAAAAAAAAAAAAATTCATTTTAGATTATGAACCCAAAAATAAAAAAATCCAAGCTCAAATGGACAAATGAGGTAATAATGTCATGGTCTAGTAGTTTCAATGGACTAGGTAATTAAGAGTATTGCTTGCGATTCATTAAAAGACATTTATTAAAGTTTTAATATCATAAAGTAGGAATGCTCCACTACAGTGTTCTAATGTCACGAGTGACTTAGGTGGAAGAATATGGGAATTTGAGTCATTTGTTTACTGGGCATTGGACCAAAGGTATTTGTTATGGGTAAAACTAGACTGACCAACTGGGCCTTATATGCCGAGCATGCCCCCACAACTAATCCAAGCATTATGACTGGTGGCCTTGGTCACCTAGTCGACATTTCGCTATAATGACTAATGGACAACTATGGATGTCGACCTGAACACAGAACTCGACCCCAACCCCGATCATCAACTAAGCTCGGTCTGTATGATATCGACTAAAGCGACTTAGAGGTCAGGTTCGGGTATCAATCACAATCTCCTCGGATGTCAACTACCGGGAGATATATCCTTCGTATGCGGAAAGGATTACTTCCTCAAGATTTTCGCTGAGAATCATGCGAAGATAAGCACTATATACTCAGGGAAAGATCCCCTGTGTGATACGTATCTACACGACATACTCATTACTATATCTGTAAGAATCCTAACTACGGTAGAAGATATACACTATTACCCTGATTCAACTAGACCCGGATTGTGATTATTCTGACTTAAGCATCAGAGGGTCCCCCACTACAACCAGGGCCCCCATTGTTACTTGGATTGTTGGTACACGATAGTCTAGCAAGAACGAATAGATTTTAGCATCAGCATGATTAAATCACATAAATGAGCTTTACGTGGGATCTACAATAATGCGATGCACTACATACTAGTATGGACCTACAAGCACTATACTCTCTCTATTGAGAGAGTTAGAAATCCGGCAGGTTTCTCTATCTCTTGTCTAAGAGAGAAAGAGGCGTGGATTGACGGGATACGAGGCTGGAAAACTTATGATGGAAGGGATTTTCCACTGCCCAACAACCCTATTAAAGAGACACATGGTCCCCTCTCCAATCATTCTTATTGAAAACCACATCATCATAGAGTGAAATCGTGAAGAAGACCCTACAACAACTCATCTTCTCCATGAGCTTCACATCTTTGTCAATAACATATTCAAATAAAAATCTTCCTTTTCATGTTTTGATACATGAACATTGGATAACAATTATTGAAAAGCATACTCTTTTAGTTCAATGAATTATATATTTTGTTCATTAATACTTTGTTTATTGTTCATTTGTACATACATGAAATTGATATGATTGTGCTAGATTTATTGAGGTCTTCAATCTTTAAGAAACGAAGTAAGACAAATTTAATATGAAATATATTGTAAGACCTAACTTGTTCAGATTTACATGGACTTAGAAATTGTTATAGGCCAATGAAAAGTCAGAATAACTTAATCCATGGCCCACTATACATGGTGTGATAGTTATATGTAAGGTGAGCCTCTACCATGGGGCATTATCCTCTTACATATATACGTGTGAACATGTGTATACATTTAGTGGATCCAGGAAGTTAAGCTGAATTCAACGGTTTAGTATTAGCTTGTTATACTTATCATTACACTTGAGAGGAACTAGGTTACTAGTGAAGATTTGATTGGTTGCTTTAATTCACCAATATGTGAGCTTTTTAGGTGGATTATGGTGGGTTGGGTGATAAATCATGTTCTCTTGAGGATTAGAATTCTTAACGAATAATTCACAACTCTTATAGGTCTAGCACTGTACTAGGAATCAGAATGATTGGTTAATATAGCTAGCTAAACTAGCTTTGTAAATAATTTTGATTACATAATTGATCTTGAAATTATTATATGTATTATTTTATGATCCTAAGAGTTCAAATTTATTTTTTATTTATCAACCATGATTTTGATATATAATGGGTTAGGATAGTAGTTATTTAAAGGGTATGCGTATTACAGCATAAGACATGGTAATCACATATATCCATGCATACAATGTAAAAGTGGAATTGTTCAATCTAAAATGGATTTAAGTTGGTTAAAATTCTTATGTGATTAAGTAAGCATATTGTAAGTGTTGTTTGTCGTTTAGGTAGCCTACAAGAATTATCTTAAAGAGATTCCTCTATGATAAAGAGAATTTTGTGATAAAAGCTTACAAGTTTATAAATGCATAAAAGAAGTCAAAGGAGTTTAAGGAGTTTTACATTTCAAAAAAAGCTTCACTAACACGTAGAGTATAAATGCTGGGGTAGCCAATTTAAAAGAGTAGGAGATAGAGAAAGTGTTTGTATATCATCTTTTATTATCTAAAAAGATATTTTATGTTCATCTTAATTCGTGTATGTGTTGTACCCTATTTCTAACCGATTATGAGATAACCAATTAGAAAAGGACACATATCAATATGCATAAGATCTTTAGACATATTTAGAGTGCTTTTTACGAAATTACAGTTAGAACTGATTTGGATGATACATGTCATTTGATGATGGGAAACAACCAAGAAGCTTGGAGATGAAAAGTAATCGAGCGAAAAAAACGGTTAAAATGACACATGTCAAGAAGAGAATGAAAGATCTGAAAGACCATCGTGGCGACGAATCAGCCACCATAACCGTCAAATGTAAAGAAAAACGTCTAAGAAATAGTCGTAAGAGAAATTTATAAGTAATAAGGAATCCAACAAAGCAAGACGACTCATATAAATCTAATCAAACCAATTAAATTATCTTTCATTATCATATCTTAGCTCTATCGCAGGAGTGGCGATAGTTCAATAACGGTAATCCTTAGTTGTAATCTAGTAGCCGTAATCTTTAGCTGTAATCCAAGTCTATACTTTTGTACTATACTATTCTTAGTTTCAATACAAACAATTTTTCTTTTAGAAAGACATCTTACAGTTGCTCTTTGTAATCGACTGTAAGTACTTTCTTTTTGTCTGATTGTTTCTGCATACAAAAATCATTTTGTATGGAAGGCAAGGTGCAACCCGTCTTTAGAGGAAGAACCTCATCCTCTGATAATCGCCTGATTATCCCATAACTATCTTTACGAGTAGCTGAATAGGCAACCAATTTTTTCAGATCTTGATCATTTACGATCACATGTATCTGCCTATCTTGACACTCAGGGTCAAGTTATTCAGTTTGAATCAAGTTGTACAATCGATTCTGACACGCCCGCACACATCACACATAACCAAAGTAAACCGAGAGCCAACAATATGCCTAAAAGTTTATCTGATTTGACTTGTTTCATCTACCATGCATAAACGTTTTCACCAGTTACTTGATATCAATTAACATATGGTGCTTGAAATGCAGGTACTCAGAACTTATACACATTTTATAAAATTAATCAAAATAAACCGACTAAATTGTGTAAGCTACCATCTCTTGAACAATCTTAACCTTTGATTTGTAGAAAATTGTTCGTTGAAATAGGACCAATTAATATTTGTCATTTCTAATTGCATAAAAAATCTCCAACAATATGATATTCATACAAATAAGCTTAGCCCCGTAATTTTAATAGTTTAAGTTAAATTAATTATATACTAAGTATGTAATTTAAATGAAATCCAAGTGCCTCCATATCAATTATATACCAAATATTCAATTTTTAATTAAGTATTTTTTAAATAATCAAAATGTGATGATTTGTGTTGTTTGAATAAGAAATCATTACATTTTTTTTTGTAATTTAAATTCTTAGTTCAAAAGCTAAGTATTGTAAGAGGAGTATGGGATTTGTTCTTGCTATATAAATGAGAATTCAAAATGAAATCAATGTTTCAATACTTCTCATGAAAATTATCATTGAATAATTATATATATTTTTTTTGTTTACTTTCTGTTGCCTTGGGTTCCACATGTCCAAACATACCCTAAAGTTTCATATAAGTAGAATTCATATAAGTATTTGTAATGTCCCAAATTTTTGCTATTTTGGATTGTCAAAAATCCTTAATTTATATACACATACACACACATCGTTACTTACTAACCCTTAACGTTCGAGGTGAGCCTATACGTAGATTATACTAGTAAAGAACAACATAAATTCGATTAACTAACCGTATGAAGCCAACGAATCCATCTGATCACTTAAACCTAAAGTCTAGCCTCATGAATTGTTCATTTAGGACCCAAATCTAACCGACATATCACTGACTAATGAAGATAACCGTCACTAAATTAAAGATTTATCTAAAGCTGAGCCAGCTATGGGCCGGATCTTAACTAACGAATCAAGTTAACTTATTTACTCATTTAGCCTAAGAACCAACGGTTTAAAGTGATTATGACTGAATCGCCATTTTTGTTAATTTCGAATAGGCCACATTATGAACAAAGTTAATCCAAACCCTAATCATTGCACATAAAAAATCTCACCACCTAATTCATTTTAGAAATACTGTAATTATTCAAACAAGCTTTATACCGCTTGTTAGTGGACCACTAGTTTCAAAACTATATAATAATGTCTGTCTCACTGGGCTTGATGTCCATTACGGGTGGTGAATTAAGATAATACCCAGAATTGCACAACTTGGGCCAAAAGTCGAGTACTTGAAATCCGCAAATACCTTAGACTGAAGCCTGAAACTTAAGTGAAATAATTTTTCGCTCTATCGCGAAGTTGTTGCTTTCCGACTGTTAGATCGCAATCAAACTCGTATTATGAGTTAAGGATATTTTCATGCTCATATCAATATAGTCGCGGCCCGGATCGATCACCGACGATCGTCTATCGCAAGAAGGGTCTTGTAACACCCTGAATTTTTGCCAACCTGGGGTTAGACGCCCTTAGGCAATGGATCAACCATAACACCTTGGTAATCTCTCAGAACCCAATTCCAAAGGTAAATGAATCATTTAGAACCTGATTCTTTAGAAATTTAACGTGAATTAGCCAGCGCTAGACTAGATTTTCTGCAAAATTAGCACCAACCACTTTAAATACGATCTGTAAGACCCAAAACTTCTAAAATTGTTGACGCTACCTTACCCTGAAATCCAGGATCAAACTCTAAACCCATTTTCTCTCAGGAACCCTTTGAAACTTTGTATTGGACATAGACCGCGCGTCGAAAGTCGGATATCTACCATCTTAGACCATTATGACCGCCTAGTTGGACTTGACAATCATTTCAAAAATCAAGCTCAACCGATATCCTGAGACCATTTTACTGAGTCCGGAGTGAAGAGAGTGAGAAAAGAAAAATATTTAGAAAATTAATTCAATTTAAATAAATGTAGCACATGTGGCTTGCGCGACATTTTTAAGCGTTTTGACCGTCGAAATCTGACCCAAATACACTCTCGGATCAGGGAACATTTTCACTCAGGTCAGTGTACTTGGAATCCTCGATCGAATCTCCGTGACCGCTGAACTGAAACTGGCCCGCCACGTGCGATCTGGGAACACTGTCGGACTGAAAACTTAATGTGATCAGGATCCGACATCCATGAGCTTAAGTCCGACCGCATTCAGTCAGAGGACCTCCAGAAATGTCCTTTAGGATCGAAAAAGACCCGATTTGGCTATAACCCAAGTATACCTTGACTTGAAGTCTATTTTGGTCATGTTTGGGCTTATAAAAGGGCCTTAAACCCTTAGCCTTCTAACCTATACGAATTTGGAGAAAACCCTAGGAGAGAGGAGAGAAAAGAGAGAAAGTGAGGGAGAAGTTGGAGATTCTTCCTGGGATTCTTCCCTACTGCTTCAGGTGTCAAATCCTTCCACCTGCATCGCTATTCTGGTGATTCCAACTCCGTTCTAGGTAAGTAAACCCTAACCTCAAACTGTTTTGGGGATTCTAGCAATACAAGTAGCGAAGTAGCTGACTCACCTTATGTATTAGGTTGTCAATCAGTCGTTGACGACGACGTAGAGTTTCTAATCGATTCATTACGCTCCTACGGCGAAAGGTACGGATTTTAGACGCTTTGGTTACCATTTTTCAAAGCTTTCAATACCGTTTAATGGTAGATTATTGATAAGGATGTTGTTTGACATGTAAAACATGCTGTCCATTTTTCATTTCGAATACGTACGAAGAATATGAGATTTAGGGTATTTTAGGCATTTGTAGGAAATACTGTATACGTCCATATTTTGCTAAAATGATTGCCATGTTTATTTGTCGTGTTATTATACTAGTTATACGTGTATGATCCGTTTGGCGAAGAGATTCATCCTAATGCACATATTGGGCGACATATGCTATGTAGACTAATGTATATGGACTAAGTGTTTGTTGAAATGCCTAAATCAATATGATTTATGCCTGTCATATGTTTTGAATGTAAGAACATGATTGTTGTGTGTTAGACAACTCCTTGCTATAAGGATCTGTCATATTATATGTTGGCATCAACATACGTCAAGTACGTTAGAGTTGAATAGTCTAAGTGTTTGTATAAATGTATGTATTAGTAAGTATTGAGTAACTGGTGTTGTAGATTAGCGTTGAGATTGGATTCTCAACTACTTTGATGATGCACATGATTTCCTCCATGCTTGTTGTATTTGAATTGATTACCTTGGGCGTGAAATACTCGTGTATGGTTAATTGTTTATGATGTACGTTATAACATGCTAATAACATGTTGGAATTACTTGTATTTCAATTCTGTCTCTCTCATATGATTACTGATTCACATTACATGTGCTTGGGGCTATACTCTAGTCCAGGCAGTCAGTAACAGTTTAGAATTCGTGGCTGGATTCTATTCACCACGAAGGATGTGTATGACGAACCCGAGTCGTACTAGAGTCGTTGACAGTGGTTAGGCCACACGAAGTGCTCGTGCACTTCATGTTGGTCGATTCAATGTGCGCTCGTGCTAGTCGGACTCATCAAGTAACCCGACTGACCATTGTGTGTTCACCTTGTATTCGTCATAACTGCTTGAACCTAGGGTACTAAACTTACCATTGGAAAGCCCCTCTAACCTTGGTACCTCGATCCTCTAAGACTCATGAGCCGGGCATGGTGGTATGGGACACCGTGGTCGAGCTGTCGACCTATGCTGGGGCCACAAACCTCCTCGTAGTGACCAGTGAGCAGCCTACTCTGAGCAGATTATGGTGGTATGAGATACTATATTCTTGTTGTCGGCCTACATTGATAAGGTGATGGGGGAGTGGAGCAACGAGTGCTAGCAACAGCCCTGACAGCCCTTTGTAGTGACCTTGAGTTTATCCTGATACCACATGGGGGCGACGAGTCCTGATGCAGTCTCAAGGATATAAACTAGGCCTGTATTGATAAGGTGATGGGGGAGCGGAGCAACGAGTGCGTGCAACAGTCTTGGCAGCCCTTGCAGCGACCTAGAAATATATCATCGTATGAGACTACTAGGAGTGACGATCCTAGACAGGATCATTGTTTGGATATTGATATGAGGGAGGTACCCTAATTTTTCAATCCTGCTGTATGAAAAGGACTAATAACAACTCGGTAATCATATTCATATCGCACTGCATGTGCCTGGAAGATGTGGAGCACTGAGGGAAGAAAGCATGCAGCGGACGTAAGATGGTGTCGCATGAGGGAGTATGTCAGTGAGGGCATCCATCATGTCATTTCATGCTTGCATTAATCACAGTGTTTAGGAATGTTTGATTGCTTACTTTATCATTATCGCGTGATGGATTTGATAACATGTTAACCTTTGCTCTATGATTCCACTGAGTTAGCTACTCACTCCCATGTTACGGGACGGTGTTGCGTACACCAACCAGTCCCTATTTTAGTTTCAGGTGATGGCGCTGCTTGTAGAGCGGAGCCGGAATTATTTGATGATGAGAAGGATTCTCCTATATGCTGGTTCTGATCGATGGATTTTCAGGGTTACTGATTATATGCCGATACACTTGGCGGTTTGCCTTTTATTTACACACCCATGTATATTCTTTTCTTTCTATTTTGGAGTATATATGTAATTAGTTAACCTGGTAACATGTTCACACTCTGGAGACCTACAACAGTTCATATATTCTATATATCTATCACATTCTTCCGCTTGCTAATTTAACTGTCTCTGGAGTATGATATGTTATTTTGGTCTAATCCCATTCATGTTTTCTGCACTAATATGAACAACATTCATCCATCATTGAAAATATTACATAAGTGATGTTTTGAAACTCGGGAGTGAAGTTTATCCTCGACCCCCAATTTTCGGGATGTTACAGGTCCCCTCGGTCAATCGAGGCATCCAATCTCCACCAAATTTAGACCGATCGCTCATACTATGATGGGACACCTGCCCCATGGCGCGGATGGGCCAGTGGGCCCTGATATAGCCCTATGGGCCAAAATCAAACCCACTAGGAGTATGCATGTTAGAAAAAAAAAATAAACCCATATCCATCTAGACATAAGATATGTGTTATATAAGGCCCAGAAATTTCTATCTCACTCTCATACGAATTTTTACTTGCAAAAGAGGTGAGAGAGAGGAGGAGGAGAAGGGGAGAAGGTGCAAGAGGGGGTAGATTGGAGCATTTGTCTTATCCCCGCTAGCCCACAACGTAGCCGCAATCGAGTTGCACCGCCAGAATTGTTCCATCGACAAATAGAGGTAACCATTAAGTCTTTTCTTAAGATTTGAGCCTTCGGGCTGTTTCATGTGCCCTTACGAGATAATCTATTTGATGTAGGGTGTCAATCCGTCATTTGCTTTATCATTATCTTAGGAGTGGTGCTAGAGAATCGTCTAACCACCCTTAGGTGCAGACCATTACCTTTAGGTTACCAATTATAAAACTCATGTCACAATTAATGGTTTACGTAGTGAATAGATGAATGCATGATAGTTACTGTTAATTTGTGAATGTATAGTGCGTAGACAGATGCATGCTAACCAGTGTTGATTATTGATTTGGGTAATGTATGAGCCAATGCATGATAATTAGTGTCGATTTATGATTGTGCAGTGTGTATATAGATGCATCCTAACCAGTGCTAGTTACTATTGGTTGCGCGTGGATGAACGTGTACTAATCAGTGCCGATTGATGATTGAGATAATACGTAAATGACTGCTTGCTAACCAGCGCACTTGTATGCTCACTCACTTACCATAAATTGTTAGCTTAGTATAATGTCACCTACATGTTCGATAAAACATTCAATAGAGTGGAATTCTCTGAATCACTATTTACATCCCTCCATGTAGTCATGTTAGTCAATTTATTAGTGCGATTGACTGACAGAGACTACCTGAATTATTGGATTGGCTGGCAAACCGCAGATCCATGAGGGCGGCCTTAATTGGTTTAGCCACCCCAGACTAGTCCGATTGGTCCAGGTCAAACACGGATAACCAACAATAGTCGGAAGACACGGGTTGCTTGCACCCAATGCCGGTTATGCCGGAGTTGTTTCGAGTCAGCTGAATTAGCCTAACAGCCGACCAACCGTGTGTGTTCACCATGTATGATCACGCCTGCCTAAATCTAAAGCACCTCATACCTTTAAGAGACCTACTATTAACCATTAGTGATACGATCCCCAAGTCTCGAGAATTGGACATGGTGGTATGGGACACTGTGTCCGTACTGTCGGCCTACACTGAGGTAATGAGCCTCCCCATAGTGACCAGCGAGCACAAGAGGTGACAGATCCTTATTCGAACGGCCCCTGTCAAATTACACAGCTGATGGTTCCGTACCAGAGTATCGTTCGAACGACCCGGGCACGAATAGAATTGGGTGACGAGCCCTTTTCCTTTTGGTGATTTGGTTATGTGACAAGTCCGTACCTCGGAACTGAATGATCATACTCGGTGTTTGGGTGACGATCCATACTGAGTTAATTCTCATACCTTTGGATATCATGTCTTACTTTTGGAATTATTGATTTGTAAGATAAATGGATGATACCTAAATTTGGATCATGTATCGTAGGCTTAGAGACGTTATGACCGCCTCGGGTCAAGTGATCTGGATAAGGTCATTAATTAAATGGAAGTGTTTCAGCTTCCCCAATCTTACTAGATAAATGAACTTAATTAAATACTTGGCTAACACGATCCATTCATAGCATTGCATTAGCATAAGTTGGTGACTCGGCAGTCAAGGTTGCATTGAGGAAGTGTTGGTCATATGCAAATGTTTAAATGGAGTCGCTTGAAGGAGTGTTGGATGGTGAGGGCATGCATCATATCATAATATCATGCATGTGCATTAACAAAAGTATCTAAGAACTGTATACTTAATATGTCTTTCATTAATTGTATATGTGAATTTAATAGCTCGTGTAACTTGATGTTAATGGAACCACTGAGTTGATCACTCACTCTCACTCTAGGACGGTGTTTTAAAACACTAACAAGAAACTTTTGTATATACAAGTACCATGGAGTCTATGCGTTGGAGGAAGTGCACACAGACTTCAAGGAGCCTATGACAAAATGTGAGAAAGTGATCTAATGCTCTATGATAAAATGTTCGTAGTGTTTACATGATGCGTTTGTTGGAACCAAGTAGTCTATCACATTACTGCTCATGAGAGATCTAAAAATCTCTAAAACTACTAGAACTTATCTTACTAAAACGCCAAATAAGTGACAGGAAGAACATTAAATTAGTAAGTACATGTAGACACATTTATGCATGAATGCATGGATGTGTACTACCAATACCATTCACTCACCCACAAAGTCAAACACTATGAATTCATACATACACATAAATGTATGAAATTATGAAGCACAGAACATTAGTGTTCTTTTTTCTTAATGAAATCGCCTTTTTTCAATTTTTAAAAAGAAAAGAAGAAAAAAAAAATCAGAAATTTTTGTCCATTTTGGTGTTCCACTGTAGTGGGATTTCCCAATCCTAAGTGGAATAATAAAACTTTAGTGTTTTTGGATGCTCAATCCAAATGAATTGCCATTATCGAATGTGAACTGATCCAATTTTCCTGAAATATTATAATATTCTACAACAGGTTAGTCTAACAATCATGTAATAACGATCAAATTTCATGATATCTGGTGTAATCTAACAAGTTTCAGAAAATTCAACAAGACGAAGCAGCAATACCTTGTTTGTACTAAGATATTGAACTATGCTCTCATGTTCAAACTGAATTAAAAGTGCAATGTCCTAAAACACGGTACTTCGTCTATACCTTGTCTATATGTGATATGATACTTCCTCCAATAGACAAGAATATCATCGGAAAAAAAAAATAAAAATGCAAGCAGGCACATGCATCCACCACCAAGAATGAGAAGGCGGGGATGATTAATCTAAGATCATGCGTGCTGACATGTTATCCTACTTTAATTTCAAAAGTGGAAAATACCTGTATATACAGATCAATCAAGAAGGGTGTAGATATCGATTCCCCGAACGAGATTCCACCAAAAGATTTGAAATCGGTGAAAATGTTTTCTTTTCCCCTCTTATTTTTCTATTTTCTTTCATTCTCTCCTTGTTTCTTTTTGTAGAGCTTATGCTCCTCATTTGGGTAGCTTCCTTCCCTTTTTAATAAAATTGCTTATCTTTTGAGAAAAGATAAAAATAAAAATAAAAGATATGTAGGTAAGCACGGAAGGAGAGCCCTCAAGATCTGACGGTCTATACAAGTTTTGGAACCCTAACAAAGCAGAAGATTAATGCTCCAATGGCTCGCCTATCTACTACTGGAGCAGATGGATTTATTCACACCTCTGATCCTACGGTATAAGTGGGCCAAGATTGCGATCTATGGATTAGATCGTTCCAAGGACAAGCCAAAACGCACAAATTTATAGTGCATATTATATCTCTCTGTATACTCTCGGTATTTCGCATTATTGATTTACGAGAGAAGCTTATCCCTTTTTATAGGAAAGGAAGGATATAGGATGAGACCAGATTATCCGGTCTTCTCCCTATCTCTTATCCAAAATCAAATTCAAACATGAATTTGAAATCTTAACAAAAAGAAAAAAGCCGTAAGAAGCCACCCACTAGTGATTGTTCACCAGTGGGCCCCACTGGCCTATGTCCAACAAGATATTGAAGCAAAATGAGAAGAAAAAAAAAAGGAGCAAGAGAAAAGATCTTCGAAAATATTGGGAAGGAAATATTAAACAATCCATTCCCCTTACCTCGGTTCTCTTCAAAACATAATCAATCGGCTCTTCCATGTCTGCAAGTACATTGATGGATTTTGACAGACTTTTTTTTTTTTTTGGGTTAGCTTGTTAGTACACACCCATGTCAGTACACTCACTCCATGTTAGCCACCCCTGCTAGGGATCGATACCAAGACCTCAAGTGTTGAAACGAGGTATCTCCACTCAGTCTGCCAGTTGAGCTATGGATCTGGGTGTGGATTTTGACAGACTTGACATCTACAAAAGAATAAACTTGCATATATTAGATTCAAAACAAGATAATATAGTCCTTGTTTTTAGAGTTGTGGGACAAACTGTTGGGTGCTTGAGGAACATGTTCTAGGATAAGTGTAGCTAAAATGAGAATCTTGTGTGGATGAGTGGCGAGACGAAGAAGGATGCATTTGAGGGAGCTTGGGAGATAGGAAACTAAAAGAGGGATAAGTAGAGACTTAGTTTGGTCATATGCAACAGACTCTATTATCTAGTTACACCTTTCAACAAAAAATTATTTTCAAACTGAGCATGCTTAAATGAGATACTGAAATTTTAGAACTAAAATGAGAAATGACAAGATCTGATATGCTATTTGAATGGCTTCATATGGTCTGGGATGTCTGGATTATTCCTAATGACGCTATCAATTATTACGTATTTGATATTATAGACCTGAACAAAATTGAAAGAAAAGAAAGAAAATGCTAAGTTAATCTACTAAAAATGATAACCTTGGTTTGGAGGTAAGCATGTTCATGCCATGATCTTCAGAGATAACCTGCACATCAAATGTGGCATTATATTCCTTGAGATGTCTAATGCAACAGAATTCATGAATAAAGAGTTGCATCTCACCTCTCCTATTGTAAGAATGGCTAGATCTTCCAAGTTTGCTCCTGTTTTCTCCAAATCCAGGAGCTTTGATGGCACAAACTTAACAGTTACAACTAACTTGCTAATATAGCACGTGTGATCTAAATTCTATACAGTATGCCAAGATATATAACATGAACACCTCTACATTCTGAAATTTGCACACCTTTGAATTCTATGGCCATAGACCATGGCATGTCACATTCAACCAATTAATTAGCTCGGACACTTACAATAAAACCTCATTAAAGTACTTTGCCCATGTCACATTCAACCAATTAATAATTTGAACCATGGCCATAGACCATTGCATGTCAAGTTCATGAAACGTTGAGTATGACTAACATAAGGGTGAGATGGGAAGCTGAAATCTTGGGAGAAAACCAATGTTGTAACACGTCCAAGGTGTGCCTTTTTAACAGTTGTGTGGACTTGCATATATTAGAGTTTCTTATCACAATGTCTCCTTCAATTGTCCCACTGCATATTGATCACAAAGGTTAAAACAGTTGAGATAATTCATTAAAGGATGACCAGAAGTAATTGGAAAATAAAAGACTAAAAGTATCTGTAGATAGAGTTCACAATGGAAGCATTAATTGAAGATTTACATCACAATGAGTTTTCCATCAGCTGACACATTGAAGGCAGAAATAGGGTCATATACTATTTTCTTTTATCCAACTCTCTTCCATGATATAGTGTTCCAAGAAACAATGCTTCCCTGTTGGCCTGTGCAATAGTTTCAAAATCAGCAATACATGAAACAATATTATAGGTTGTTGTTGATCTCTATTGAGTATGAGCTATAAATCTGCCATAGAATGATTACAGCCATTGATCTGATGCATGTTCCTCCCAAGTAGCGCTCATTACCACAAGTCACGCCCATCTCCTTTATTTCTCTCTCCTCTCCCTCTCATTTTTTCTCTCCCACACACTCCATGGTACATGTGCCATGCCCCTAGTCTAAATTCATACTCATTATATATAAGGTGAGTCCTTAATGCAGGGGCATTTTCATACTAGGCTCGAGTGGGATTGTCTGTGAAATGCATGGGGCATTTTCACACCGGGCTCAAGTGGGATTGCTTGTGGAATGCAGGGGCACACTCGGGTTGGGCAGTACCCATGTGATTTGGGGCCCACGAGGGGAGGTCTCATGTTCGAGACTCCTCACCGGGGGTGATTAATGCAGGGACATTTTACACCGGGCTCAAATAGGGTAGCCTGTGGGATGCTGGGACACACTCAAAGTCGATGGCCCATGTGAGGCGGGCCCCACCTGTAAGAGGCGGGTGGCTCGTGTGAGGTGGTACCCATGTGATTTGAGGCCCACAAGGAGGGTTTGACCGAGGTCCTAACCCATGAGATGTGAGGCCTGAGCTATGAGATAAAGGGATTGATTTGCCATGCTCCAACATTTCGAGTTTTTAGAGCAGGTGTTTAATTGTCCTGCATCAAATTGGTATCAAAGCGGGAGATCTCGTGTTCGAGACTCCTCATTCGGGGTGAGGGGCCATGTGAGGCAGGTGGCTCGTGTGAGGCAGTACCCATGAGATGTGAGGTCTAGGATATGAGATAAAGGCATTAATTTGCCATGCTCTAACAATTCGAGCATTGGCTCAGATGAGATGTTAGTTGTCACGCCCCAAACTCAGAAACCGGGTTCACAAAATTTTCGATTGCCGAATCCGGCGAAGACAGCCTCCGTAGAACCCCATTCTTGACTCCTAACTCCCATTCGCCAGGTTCCGATCGTAGGATGCTACGAGGAGTATTTTCGATGTCAGTCTGATTCGTAATAAGCATAACCAAAGGCATAACCCACAAACAATAACCAAGAAATCCATTGCATTTCCACTATGATCAAAAACTTTACAAGTACAATGAGCATAAAGGAAAATACAATGGTAAAGAACTAAAACTCCAAAATGCTCAGCAACGTGCTCCTGCCTCAACGTTGCCGTGATCCAACGTCACCTGTATGCAACGGTCGTGCATAAGCTTACAGAAAGCTTAGAGGGTGGTGAAAGTGTGTGCGCAAAGTAGTAATATAAACATGCAATATCACAGTGATGCGGAATATGCAGATGAGACCATAATATCATGAGCCGTACCAAGGCTTATGCGATGCAAGACATGAATGTTATCGGCCACCCCAAGGCCATGCGATGTGCAATGCAACTCAAGCATACAGATCCTCATCTATGTTCATACATCAATACAGCTCAAATATGGGATATCACCGGGGTCTAGTACACTCTAAACCAGATTGCCGCCACATCGCGCGCAATAAGGTAAATGGAAGAGACCTCACTATCCGTCTGCCAATATCGGGCGCGACTCGTCGATAGCGGACCCATTCCTCGAGCTGGTCAAACTCAGCCTAGCATTACCCCCTACACTCGGGCGGATAAGGCAGTACCCCCTTCCAACCGACCACGACACAGTGGAGAGCACAGCCAACTGGTATTCGGTACTCAGCGCTCATCTACCCACTCAGTCTAGACGTTGGAGCAACCTCTTGGTACTATAAGAGTTTAGAAACTTTCACCCAGGGATATCTATAGTACCCCATGTATAACGAGATTTTCGGTATCCAATCCTGTCAACCACGGTGCGTCTGTGGAGGCTACGACCCTGATGTCACTAGGGCGTAATAATCACCATGTCACACAAATGCGAAATGCATGATTCACGCTATCCAGTCATGCAACAAATTCTGCGCATATCATGCGCTCATGTAGGGCGACACCGCCTAACCGGGAGCCCATAAACAACCTGCCCGAAGGCATATGCTATGATCAGTCAATCCTCATATCAAGCATATATACGATGCGTATGATCATGGGTCATGAAACTATATTAAACATGTAAATGAGTGATGAATCGTTCATACAACGCGGATGAGCCTAGACGGCCTATACACAGTAAGTATGGCCCAGTAATGGGCCCTAAGGAGAGTCGTAATGTGGACATCCAACCAACATTACACTCGCAATGTGGACGTCAAACCAACATTGCCCTCAAGGCACAAATCTTCTTAAACATCGCTACATAATCGGTATTGGGATTACACATTGCAATGGACCTTAGGTTCATCCCATTGGGCTTTTCATATATATATCAAATGGGCCCTATCCTATGGGCCTTTTATTCATCAGATGGGCCACATAAACGGGCCACACCAATGGGTCTTATGTGCATTGCAATGGGTCAAAACCCGTGGCCCTGGATTGCATCAAATGAGCTTAGTCTCATGAGTCTAATAGGTGACCAATGGCCACACTAATTGGGCCCCCACATGTACATCAAATGGGCCTCAACCCATAGGCCTTTATGAGTTCAATGGGCCTAAACCCCTAGGCCTTACATATATCAAATGACCTACTTCCATGGGCTTTAAATTTCAACAAAAGGGTCCAATTACATGGGCCTTGAAGTACATCAACTGGGCCTACTCCCATGGACTTGCAACACATCAAATGGGCCTAAGTCCATAGGCCTTATATGAATCAAATGGGCCAGCCCATAAACATTTTATAAATCAAATGGGCCTAGCCCATGCCCTTTTGAAATTCAAATGGGCCTAGCCCATAGGCCTTAAATATCAAGTGAGCCTAAGCTCATAGGCTTTACATATCAAGTGGGCCCAAATTCTTAGGCCTTAAATGAATCAAATGAGCCCAGCCCATAAGCATTTCATAAATCAAATGAACCTAGCCCATAGGCCTTTTGAATTTCAAATGGGCCTAGCCCACAGGCCTGTTACAAGTCAAATGGACCTAACCCATACATGAGTGGCCCACCCAATCAGCCACTCATGCTTTAAATGATCACACCAAGCGGATGGACGGTCTGTATGCATTACACGCATCATGGTGGGTCCCCACTGTCCAGTGGACAGTGCGGATATAACACATACATCACACAGGGCCCCACCGTCCACACAAACATCAGGTGGGCGCCACCGTCCGCTGGACGGTGGACTTGGCACATACATCAATGTGGGTCCCATGTGGGGCCCACCAAAATTTCCAGATGCCATCCAGTCCGTTCATCAGGTCCCTCGGGCCTGAATGAAGGGAAAACATGAATTTCAGCATGGTTCAAAACTTCTATGGGCCCCAAAAAAAATTTCAATGGCAGACAGTCGATTCCACTGTTTCACGTGGTGTGGGCCACCCGAGTTTTGGATCTGTCTCATTTTTGGAGGGGGGCCACTTTAGAGGATGGCCCATCCGATGAACGGTTTAAATGGCATAAAAACATCAAGGTGGGGCCCACTGCTGGAGGCCGTGGGAGCTAGCCGTCCGCCCGCCGTGACGCGCTGCAGGCGCTGCCTGCAGCGGTTCTGACATAGCAGCATTGCTGCTTCTCTCTTTGTTTTTTTTTTTTTGAAAAATCCTGATTTTTGAGGATTTTCGAAGGTGGGGTCCACATCGCCTAAATCCGCACCATTCATTGGTTTCCCTGGCTCGAAACAAGTCCAAAGAGCCTAAAGTTTGAATTTATTTGATGATAGAAAATGAAATAAACTAAAAAAAAAAGATCCTTGAATGGTAGTGATGAGTTCTTCGATGCTATGGCCCACCAGGTCTTCCAATCAGCCCCAAACTCCTACCCAACGGCTAAAACGTTGTAGGTAAGAAGATGGACGGCTTGAATTGTGTAAATACATCATGATGGGGCCTAAGCAATGGGCCACCAAAGGCTTCTATTCTTCTTTCCCTTTTCTTCTTTTTCCTTTGAAACGTCCAGCGTCCCAGACGCTGGACGGCTTGCTTTCTTTTAAAAAAAAAGATTGTGGTGGGCCCTGATGAAGTGGGCCACCACTGATGGGTGTACAACGCATATGGTGGGCCCCACTTGAATAAATCTTGAAGAAAAATAATGCCAAGGTGGAATCCATTCAAGTGGGCCACACAATCCCTTTGCATAAAAATAAAATAAAATAAAATAAAATAAAATAAAAGAAATAAAAGGGAGAGAGAGACATGGAGAGTGGGACAAGGCTTGTGATGGAGGGACCCCGACATTATGGGCCCTCCCTTACATGAAATCATACATCATGTGACCATTAAAAACTGAAGATCAACGGTGGGGATCCTTTCCCCACCAATATGGATGGTCTAGATGACCTTTCTAAAGAAAATAAACATCATGATGGGGTCCATGGAGAATGGCCCCATCATGGAATGATCATGATGATCCAAGTGGTCCATCGACCACCTATCAGAGTCCCAAGTGAGATCCACACCATTGATCGGTGGGCCTCACTTGGTCCACCATAAAAACAAGAAAAACTACCCTATAGAGGCACCCACCGTCCGATCTTCTCGCTCCTAGGGGTTCCTTGGCACCTTAGCTTCAACTTCAATGGATGAGATGAAGAATGGAGGGTTGAGATGAGAGATCTTGGGATGAAGAGGTGGGCCACTTGGAGTTTAGGGAGCTTGGAGAAATTCCATATGTATGGAGTCTCTTAGAACTCTTTTGTTGCTTGGAAATTTGAAATGAGAAAGAGAGAAAGAGAGAGAGAGATGTAAGGAAGAGAGAGAGAGTGATGGATGGATGTGGTGAGTGATGGTGGTGTAAGAAATCTTTGACTTTTGTGACTTTTGTGTAAGAGAGGTATGGGTGGTGAAGACTTTTGTGGCTTTTTGTGTAAGAGAGGTATGGGAGATGGAGACTTTTGTGGTTGCTTGGGAAAAAGGAATAAAGTGATGTGTACTTGACATGTACTTGACATGTGATGGATTGATGGGTGATTGATTGATGGGATTGATATGATTGATGTGACACATCGTAGAGATTCCCTTGATTTTCGTAACGCGCGGCGTTTTCTCGCACCGAACGTTGGCCCACATCTCTTGACCAGGGTATCGCCTCGGCGCGCGAGTCGCGGCATCGGAACCGCAACGACGGCGCGGTCGCTATGGTATTGGTCTCGGGTTGAGTCGACTCGGGTTGTCGGTGTATGAATCAGGGTCGTGCGTCGATATCGGTTAAGGGTCGAAGGTTGCCGGAATTCGACCGGTAAGACCGCGGAAGTCTATGGAATGGTACGGACCAAGATACGGGTCTTACATTAGTTTTAAAACAAGATAGATCTAAAGCTCGAGTGAGTAAAAATAAGGTAAAGTGAAGATGGGTCACTCATCATTCAAATGTCTTCTCTCTTTAACTCTCTACTAGTGGAATAGAATTATGAGTAATGCATTCCCCTCCGAATCTCCTCACCCATTTGTTGAATGGATTATTGTGGATAAAGATGAATTGCAACATTGGAAAGTAATTTTTAATGGCTCATATTCAAATCCAACATTTTAAGGTCAAGATTATCAATTATGCATGATTATAAGATTATAGCTTCTGTATGATTGTAATAAGAACATGAATGGTTCAAATCAATCCAAGGATGCAAATTAGGGGTTGCAATCGGCCACCATCCATTGTGGTATGGGTGCCTTGTACCCTATCAAAATCTCATCTTGATGTGGCATCTCTCGCTCCAAACTGGGATGCAAATGAGTTTGAACGACTTGATTAGTCACTAGACAAAACTCAAAAACTAGTGAGTTTGGATCTAAAATTTTAACCAATTGAATGGGTTTGGGTCTAAAAGTTCGACCCCAATTATTATTATTATTAGTCCCTTCAAAATCAATCTAACTAGAACTAATTTGAATCCAAGCTTTTAAAATGAGTTCGAATTAAGTCATACTAAAATGGATGCCAACCCAAGTCAAGTTAGACCTAAATCTCATCCCAACCCACTGAAAAATATAAATTACATATATGAGATTCTTGTTTTCTTATGGACTAGTCCATAGTAATAGTTCACCACATTTTCTTTCTAAAACATGGTTACCCATTTACTATTTGTAATAATCTAAACATGAAAGATAGAGATTAAACAAAAAACCACGACAATCGAACTATCTTAAATACTTGATTATACCTATTGAATGTGGACCTCTACCTGTTTTATTCATTTATTTTTTATTTTTATCAAAATTGATCATCACCCCCAATTGATGGTACGGAACATATTTGTATAAAAACTCAATTATAATTTATATACATACCTGACTTCAACCTAACCCATGTTATAAATGGATCCAGTCTAGGTCGGAGAAAACCTTTAATAGGTCTGCTATTTTTTACTTCGGCTCCACCTAGACCCAACCCAAATTTCTGGGTCTAAAATTCTATCTAGATTCTTAAATGCGTAGGGTCCGGGCCCATGAATATGACTCGACGTGACCCATTTGCACTCTTGCTCTGAAAATATCTTTCTATTTACAAGCCATAGTCCCTATTAAAATTATGCTACAACCAATTTATTATCATCCATCTGCCAATTAATTTAACTAGGTGTTGTTTCAGCTACCATCCTCTCCTCAATTTGTTATATGCAAATGCAACGCACGTACATGTGGGGCCCATTAGTATTTAACCCACATTTATTTTTATGTGAGTAGCCCCAAAACTGCGTAAGTCGGTAGTGGACAAGCTCTGTGTCCATTCATTTTGCCAATTCATTTTAAGGGAGCTAAAAAATAAGTAGATGCAAAACCTAAGTAGACTACATCACATGAAATAGTGGGGATTGAACCACTGTAGCTTTTTGTTTATTTTCTATCACATAAATCTAGATGAAGGGAAAACACAAATACCAGTTTCATCTAAAACTTCGATAACCCTAAGAGCTTTCAATGGTTGATATTCAATGTCATTGTTTTCTTTAGTGTAGTTCACTTGAGCTTTGAATCTACCTTATCTTTGGGCATGGGATGTAAAATGAAGGGACAGCTACATGCACATAAATACGTAGAACAGGAAATTTTTACATTGTGATTCTTTCATGTTATCATTGACATTTTGGGCATTACTGCTTGAAATGTAGTAGCCCAATTATATTACAATTTTCTGTATGTGACAAGCAATGAATCCAGATTCAGTCAGATTCAATCCAAATGAGTTGGCTTTGCGGGGGCTAGGGCTAATCATGATGTCGACCGTGTCATAAAGAAGCGCCCATCATGGCCGCACCTTGATGTATGTGTTGAATATCCATGCCGTTCATTTATTTTTTCATATCATTTTAAGGAATTAAAAAATAAAAAAAAAAAAATTTGAAGCAAATACAAATCTCAGGTGGACCACACTAGAGGAAAACAATGTTGATTGAATGTCTATGGTTGAAAACTTCCTATGACCCACTGTAATATTTACTTGCCATCCAATCATACAATAATGACATACAGTAACTGGATGAAGGGAAGGCAGGGGTAGATAGCAGCTTGATTTAGAACTTTTGCAGCTCAAGAAGTTTTTAATGGTGGGAATTCAATCCCTATTTTGTGGTTCACCTGAGATTTGGATCTACCTCATTTTTAAGGCCATGCCCTAATATGATTGGGGGAAATGGATGGACGGCATGGATATACAACACATATATTGAGGTGGGCCCGGGACTCAACCGCTAAGCTGGACGCGGATTTCCTGCTAAATGAAGTTCCTGCGCAAGGACGCTGGGTGGGGCCACCACCATTGTTTTTGGAAAAAATACTCCGTCCATCCGTTTTTCAAGATAACTTTAGGACAATCTACAAAAAACGAGGTGGATCTGAGACTCAAGTGGGCCACACGAGAGAAAACATTAGGGATTCAATTAGAACCGTTGAAACATTCTTATGACCATAAAAGCTTTCTTTCAAGCTAAATTTCTTGTATTTTCACTTCATCTCTGTGTTAATAACCTTATAAACGGTTTGGATGGCATCTAGACATCAAGGTGGAGCACAAAAAGGTTTCAACGGTAGGTATTTCTTTCTCCAATTTTCCCTCTCGTGTGCCCCACTTTAGTTTTGGTTCCACCTCGTTTTTGGTTGATTTTCCTAAAATGAGCTTACCAAACGGATGAACAGAGTACATTTCCTAAAAACATGGTGGTGGGTCCCACCCAGCATGCTTGCGCAGTAACTTCCTGCGAACGGCTTTCGAAGGAAATCCGCGTCCCACTGAGCTCTCATCCTTGCCCCGGAAACGGATTGGCTACTCCCCTGCGGTTACCCGGTGGCAGAAGGTCGGTGATCTGCCCCCACAATGATGTATGTGTTTCATCCATGCCGTTCATCCATTTTTAGATATCATATTAGAACTTGATCCCAAAAATTAGAGGCATATAAATTTCAGGTGGACCACACCAAAGGAAAACAATAGTGATTATATATCCACCATTAAAATCCTCCCAAGGCCCACCGTACTATTTATTTGAAATCTAATCTGTTGATTAGGTCATACTGACCTAGATGAAGGTAAAAAACAAAAATCATCTTGATCCAAAACTTTTATGCCCCTCAAAAAGTTTTTAATGGTCGACGTTCATTCAACGTTGTTTCCTGTAATGTGGTCCACTTGAGATTAGGATATACCTCATTTCATATCTCATACCCTAAAATAGATGGAAGGCATGGATGAAACACATACATCATGGCGGGGCCACAGAGCACTGACCACCAACCATCGGCGGGTGGCAGGGTAGTAGCCAATCCGTTTCCCACATCCATAAAAGCTTTAGGTGGACAACAATGTTTTTTTTTTAAAAAGAGAAAATGACCACTGTAGACAAAACCTTTTACCCAGCGGTTTTTATCGCGGAATAGAAACTTAAGTTACCAACTTAGACTAGCACGTGCGGACAGCGACGTTGAGGACGAAACTACCCCTGCTTTTCACTGCGAAGACGAGAGCCGACGCTCCTCCAACTGAGAGTTGTACGAACGGCTTAGGAGAGATCAAAGTTACAGGGCCCCACAGCTATGTATTTATCATATCCACAACGTTCATCCATATTTCAAAATCATTTCGGAGCATTATCCCAAAAAAAATAAATCATATCCATAAATCAATGGACCACACCACAAAGAGCAGCGGGAAATTTGATTTTCACTGTTAAAAATTTTTGTAAGGCCCATCATAACATTTATTTTCCATCCAATCTATTCATAAGGTCACAAAGGCATGGATGAAGAGGAAAAACAAATTCCATGATGATCCAAAACTTCTGCAACCCCTAAAAGGGTTTCAATGGTAGACATTCAATTCCCCATTACCTTTTGCTGTGTGGTCCACTTGATAGCTAGATCTGTCTTATTTTTCATCTCAAGCCTTAATACGAGTTCACTGAATAGATGGACGGTTTGGATATAACATATACCTCATAATGGGACCCACAAAAATTAGTGGGGATTACAACTAGGAAAGGGAAAAAAAAACAAAAGAAAGTGAAAAAGGAGACAGCAAGTTGGGGTCGACCGGGTCAACCCGGTCGACCGGCCTATGGCTACGGATTATAACCGTAGCCAAAACTACAAGCTATGGAATTTTTTTTTCCTTTTTCCTTATTATGTTTTATTTTTAATTTTTACATGGAGAATTTTATTGTACCTACATTTTTCTTTAATACATGTTTATATAAATATGTGTGTGAGTGTGTGTGTGTGTGTGTGTATATATATATATATATATATATATATATATATATATATATATATATATATATAAATTTTTCTCTTTTTTTTTTTCATTTCTTTCTTTATTCATTTAACAAGAATATCTTCTAAACTAAAATTAGTTACTTGACGTACCACATATGATTTTGGGGTAGGAGAAGCTATTTTAGCCAACCAACCTAGTTATTTTCTAAGATTCCATCAGGTCGATGGTCGAAAATACATTTCATTCACTTCACGATCAATTTCAATCACTTCATGGTCAAATTAAAAATTGAGCGAGGCAAATATGAAATTGAGTGAGTAAATTAAAAATTGAGTAGGACAAGGTATGAATTGAGTGAGGGAAGCTAGAAATTGAAGGAGGTAATAGAAATTGAGAGAGGTAATATAGGAGTTCAGCGGAGGAATCTATAAATTGAGCGAGGAAACTTAGGATTTGAGCGAGGAAAGCTAGAAATTGAGCGAGGGAACCTAGAAATTGAGCGAGGTTTAGGCTACGTTGAAATTGAGCGAGGGAACCTCGCTCAAATCCTAAGTTGCCTCGCTGAATTTCTACGTTGCATCGCTCAATTGATAGGTTGTCTCGCTCAATTCCTAGGCTCTTTCGTTTAATTTATATATTGTCTCACTGGATTTCTAGCTTCTCTCGCACAATTCGTAGGTTGTCTCGCTCAATTCATATATTTTTCCATATCATTTTATGGTATGAGACCAAAAATGAGATATATCCAGTTCTCAAGTGTACCACATTACAGGAAATAGTGTTGAATGAGCGTCAACCATTAGAAACCTTTAGGGGGCCCACTGTGATGTTTGTGAGAAATCCTCCTCGTATAAGTTCATTCATAGGGTCAAAAAGACCTGGATGAAGAGGGTAAAAAAAATTTCATAATGATCCAAAACTTCTGTAACCCCTAAAAGGGTTTCAATGGTAGACGTTCAATTTCTCATTGCCTTTTACAGTGTGGTCCACTTGATAGTTAGATCTATCTTATTTTTCGTCTCAAGCCTTAATATGAGCTCGTAAAATATATGGACGGTTTGGATATAACACATACATCATGATGGGACCCACAAAAGTAAGATAGAAAAAAAAAAAAAATTCAGTTTGCCCCGCTCAATTTCCAGTTTCCTCCACTCAATTTCTAGTTTGCCCCGCTCAACTTCCAGTTTGCCCCGCTCAATCTCTAGTTTGCCCCGCTCAATTTCCAGTTTGCCCCGCTCAATTTTTAGTTTGCCCCGCTCAACTTCCAGTTTGTCCCGCTCAATCTCTAGTTTGCCCCGCTCAATTTTCAGTTTGCCCCGCTCAATTTCTAGTCTACCCCTCTCAATTTTCAATTTACCCCGCTCAATTTCGAGTTTGCCCTGCTCAATTTCCAGTTTGCCCCGCTCAAATTCCAGTTTGCCCCGCTCAAATTTCAGTTTGCCCCGCTCAATTTCCAGTTTGCCCCGCTCAAATTCCAGTTTGCCCCGCTCAATTTCCAGTTTGCCTAGCTCAATTTCCAGTTTACCCTGCTCAATTTCTAGTTTAGGTTTAGGTTTAGAGATTTGAGTTTAGGTTATAGGTTTAGGTTTTGGGATTTGAGAATGGGTTTGGGTTTAAGTTATAGGTTTTGGTTTCAGTTTAGGTTATAGGTTTTGGGATTTGATAATAAGTTCCAGTTTAGGTTATAGGTTTTAGTTTTGGTTTAGGTTATAGGTTTTGATTTAGGTTTAGGTTATAGGTTTATGTTAAGGTTTAGGTTTAGGTTATAAGTTTTTGGATTTGAGAATGGGTTCAGGTTTAGGTTATAGGTTTTGGTTTAGGTTATAGGTCTTGGGATTTGATAATGGGTTCTGGTTTAAGTTATAGGTTTAGGTTTTAGGTTTTTATTTAGGTTTTGGTTATAGGTTTTGGTTTTGGTTTAGGTTATAGGTTTTGGTTTAGGTTATAAGTTTATGTTATAGGTTTTTGGATTTGAGAATGAGTTCAGGTTTATGTTATAGGTTTTGGTTTTGGTTTAGGTTATAGGTAATAGGTTTAGGATAAGGTTTAAGTTTAGGTTTAGGTTTAGGTTATAGGTTTCGGGTTTAAGTTATAGGTTTGGTATTGGTTTAGGTTATAGGTTTTAGTTAAGGTTATAGGTTATAGGTTTAGGTTTAGGTTAAGGTTAAGTTTAGGTTATAGGTTTTGAAATTTAATAATGGGTTCGGGTTTAGGTTATAGGTTCTGATTTTGGTTTAGGTTATAAGTTATAGGTTTAGGATAAGGTTTAGGTTTAGGTTTAGGTTATAGGTTTTGGGATTTGAGAATGGGTTTTGGTTTAGGTCATAGGTTTTGGTTTTAGTTTAGGTTATAGGTTTAAGTCAATTTTATGTTTATCCCGCTCAATTTTCAGTTTACCCCGCTCAATTTCTAGTTTGCCCCGCTTAAGTTTCAGTTTGCCCTGCTCAATTTCCAATTTGCCCCGCTCAATTTTCAGTTTACCCCGCTCAATTTCTAGTTTACCCCGTTTAATTTTCAGTTTACCCAGCTCAATTTCTAGTTTGCCCCACTCAATTTCCAGTTTGCCCCGCTCAATTTCTAGTTTGCCCCGCTCAATTGATAGTTTGCCCCGCTCAATTTCCAGTTTGCTTTGAGTGGGACAAACTGAAAATTGAGCGGGGCAAATTAGAAATTGAGCGGGGCAAACTGAAAATTGAGCGGGGTAAACTGAAAATTGAGCGGGGCAAACTAGCAATTGAGCGGGGTAAACTGAAAATTGAGCGGGGCAAACTAGCAATTGAGCGGGGCAAACCGAAAATTGAGTGGGACAAACATGAAATTGGCCTAAACCTATAACCTAAACTAAAACCAAAACCTATGACCTAAACCCGAACCCATTCTCAAATCCCAAAACCTATAACCTAAACCTAAACCTAAACCTTATCCTAAACCTATAGCCTATAACCAAAACCAAAACCAAAACCTATAACCTAAACCCGAACCCATTCTCGAATACCAAAACCTATAACCTATCCCTAAACCTTAACATATAACCTAACCTAAACCTATAATTATAACTTAAAACTATTCCCAAATTCCAAAACCTATAACCTAAACCTAAGCTTTCCCTAAACCTATAACCTAAACTCAATTTTCTAAAGTGAAACCTACACCTAATCCTAATCTCAACTCCCTAACATAAATGTAAACCTAAATTTAAAAATCCAAACTTAAACCTAATTCCGAACCTGAACCCGATTTCCTAAACCTAAACGATAACCCATTCTCAAATCCAAAAACCTATAACCTAAACCAAAACCAAAACCAAAACCTATAACCAAAACTTGAACCCATTCTCAAATCTCAAAACCTATAACCTAAACCCGAACCCATTCTCAAATTCAAAAACCTATAACCTAAACCAATACCAAAACCTATAACCTAAACCCGAAACCATTCTCAAATCCCAAAACCTATAACTTAAACCTAAACCTAAACCTTATCCTAAACCTATAACGTAGCCTAAACCTCGCTCAATTTCTAGCTTCCCTCACTCAATTCATACCTTGTCCTACTCAATTTTTAATTTATTCACTCAATTTCATATTTGCCTCGCTCAATTTCTAGTTTGACCATGAAGTGATTGAAATTGACCGTGAAGTGAATGAAATGTATTTTCGACCATCGACCTGATGGAATCTTGGAAAATAACTAAGTTGGTTGGCTAAAATAGATTCTCCTACCCCAAAATCATATGTGGTACGTCAAGTAACTAATTTTATTTTAGAAGATATTCTTGTTAAATGAATAAAGAAAGAAATGAAAAAAAAAAGGAAAAAAATTTATATTTATATATATATACACATACACACACATATTTATATAAACATGTATTAAAGAAAAATGTAGGTACAATAAAGTTCTCCATGTAAAAAATAAAAATAAAAATAAAAAATAAAAAAGAAAAATAAGTGCAGAGCATTATAGCTATGGCTACGGTTATAATCCATAACCATAGGCCGGTCGACCCCAACTTACTGGTTTCTTTTTCATTTTTCATTTTTTTTTTCCTTTTCCCTGTTGTAATCCCCACTGATTTTTGGGTTTTGGGATTTCAGAATGGGTTCAGGTTTAGGTTACAGGTTTTGGGATTTGTGAATGGGTTCGGGTTTTAGGTTATAGGTTTTAGTTTTGATTTAGGTTATAAGTTTTGGTTTAGGTTTTAAGTTTAGGTTTAGGTTTGGGTTTGGGTTTTGGGATTTGTGAATGGGTTCGGGTTTAGGTTATAGGTTTTAGAATTTGAGAATGGGTTCGGGTTTAGGTTATATGTTTTAGGTTTTGGTTTAGGTTATAGGTTTTGGGATTTGAGAATGGGTTCGGATTATGTTATAGGTTTTGGTTTTGGTTTAGGTTATAGGTTTTGGGATTTGAGAATGGGTTCGGGTTTAGGTTATAAGTTTTGGTTTGGGTTTAGGTTATAGGTTATAGGTTTAGGTTTAGGTTATAGGTTTAGGATAAGGTTATAAGTTTTGGGATTTAGGAATAGTTTTAGGTTATAAGTATAGGTTTAAGATAAGGTTATAGGTTTTGGGATTTGAGAATGGGTTCGGGTTTAGGTTATAGGTTTTGGTTATGGTTTTGGTTTAGGTTATAGGTTTTAGGATTTGAGAATGGGTTCGGGTTTAGGTCTTAGGTTTTGGTTTTGGTTTTGGTTTTGGTTATAGGTTTTGGTTTAGGTTATAGGTTAGAGGTTTAGGATATGGTTTTAGGTTTAGGTTAGAGGTTTAGGTTATGGTTTTAGGTTTAGGTTATAGGTTTTTGGAATATTTGATAATGGGTTCGGGTTTAGGTTATAGGTTTTGGTTATGGTTTTGGTTTTGGTTTTGGTTTAGGTTATAGGTTTTGGTTTTGGTTTTAGTTATAAGTTTTGGTTTAGGATAAGGTTTAGGTTTAGGTTATAGGTTTTGGTTTTGGTTTTGGTTTAGGTTATAGGTTATGGTTTTGGTTTAGGTTTTAGGTTTTAGGATTTGAGAATGGGTTTGGGTTTAGGTTATAGGTTTTGGTTTTGGCTTTGGTTTAGGTTATAGGTTTTGGAATTTTATAATGGGTTCAGGTTTAGGTTTAGGTTTAGGTTATAGGTTTTAGGATTTGAGAATGGGTTCGAGTTTAGTTCATAGGTTTAGATTTAGGTTATAGATTTTGGGATTTGAGAATGGGTTCGGGTTTAGGTCATAGGTTTTGGGATTTGAGAATGGGTTCGAGTTGAGGTCATAGGTTTTGGTTTAGGTTATAGGTTTTAGGATTTGAGAATCGGCTCGGGTTTAGGTTATAGGTTTTGGTTTTGGTTTTGGTTTAGGTTATAGGTTTTAGGATTTGAGAATGGGTATGGGTTTAGGTTATAGGTTTTGGTTTAGGTTATAAGTTTTGGGATTTTAGAATGGGTTCGGGTTTAGGTTATAGGTTTAGGTTTAGGTTTAGGTTATAGGTTTTGGATTTGAGAATGGGTTTTGGTTTAGGTTATAAGTTATAGGTTCTGGATTTGGTTTAGGTTATTAGTTTTGGTTTTGGTTTAGGTTATAGGTTTTGCTTTAGAATGAGTTTGGATTTAGGTTATAGGTTTAGGTTTAGGTTATAGGTTTTGGGATTTGAGAATGGGTTCGGGTTTAGGTCATAGGTTTTGGGATTTGAGAATAGGTTCGGGTTTAGGTCATAGGTTTTGGTTTAGGTTATAAGTTTTAGGATTTGAGAATCGGCTCGGGTTTAAGTTATAGGTTTTGGTTTAGGTTATAGGTTTTGGGATTGGAGAATGGGTTCGGGTTTAGGTCTTAGGTTATGGTTTTGGTTATGGTTTTGGTTTAGGTTATAGGTTTTAGGATTTGAGAATGGGTTTGGGTTTAGGTCATAGGTTTTGGTTTTAGTTTTGGTTTAGGTTATAGGTTTTATGATTTAAGAATCGGCTCAGGTTTAGGTTATAGGTTTTGGTTTTGGTTTTGGTTTAAGTTATAGGTTTTAGGATTTGAGAATGGGTTTGGGTTTAGGTTATAGGTTTTGGTTTAGGTTATAGGTTTTGGGATTTTAGAATGGGTTCGGGTTTAAGTTATAGGTTTAGGCTTAGGTTTAGGTTATAGGTTTTAGGATTTAAGAATGGGTTCGGGTTTAGTTCATAGGTTTTGGTTTTGGTTTAGGTTATAGGTTTTGGGATTTGAGAATCGGTTCGGGTTTAGGTCATAGGTTTTGGTTTTGGTTATAGGTTTTGGTTTTGGTTTTGGTTTAAGTTATAAGTTTTTGGGTTTGAGAATGGGTTCGGGTTTAGGTTAAGGGTATGGTACCTGCAAATACAAATATAAACATGGCCTGTCCAAATTGCCAGGCCCTTCCAATGCCGTCCATAGTAAATGGACAACTTCATCATAGTCATAACAGCGGTTCCTACCTTCCAGGGACCCCCGCTCTTCCGGATAGCTCCGACGCACATCCGGGTCTGCTCCATCAATTTTGAGTAAATACATAAACACGGTCTGTCCAAATGGCCAGACCACTCCAACCATGTGCATTCTTGAGTCAAGAGACGTACCAGATGCTTGAATCTGAAATATGCATTTAAACATAAAATGGCATTAGGAATCGCTTCTCAAAACCGCAGACTGTTTTCTTTTAAAACTCGTTCATCTCACCTGAAAACCTGTCACATAATGAATAACTATAACCACAATGAGTGATGGCTCTTTGTAAACACGTACCTAAGAAAAAAAAGGAAAGAAAAAATTTGCTTATAAAAATATTTACACCAAAATTTGACTATCCATTCAATATAATGCCTTATATTTAGAAGTGAGCTGAATTCGATTATCAATGCCACAAATAACTATTTGTCAAGATGCTAACTATTATAAAAGAATTCAAAGAAGATTGTACAAAGTGAAAATCACAAAAAACACTACGGAATAGAAAAATGAGAAATCTCGGTATGTAAACAAGATATTCAAACAATCAGTTCTACCAAATGAAAAATTACAAAATCTGTTACCAATTAGAAGACACCTAACGAATCGGTAAGCCAGAAGTAGCTTGAAAAATCAGTAATCTTTATGAGATTGAAAACAAACCAAGAGGAGTTATATGATCGTTTGTGAGAAATCATCCTCATCTAAGTTCATTCATAGGGTCAAAAAGACCTAGATGAAGAGGAAAAAAATTTCATAATGATCTAAAACTTCTGTAACCCCTAAAAGGATTTCAATGGTAGACGTTCAATTTCCCATTGCCTTTTACAGTGTGGTCCACTTGATAGTTAGATCTATCTTATTTTTCGTCTCAAGCCTTAATATGAGCTCGTAAAATATATGGACGGTTTGGATATAACAACGACATCATGATGGGACCCACAAAAGTAACATAGCAAAAAAAAAAAAAAAAATCCAGTCTGCCCGCTCAATTTCTAGTTTGTCCCGCTCAATTTTCAATTTTCCCCGCTCAATTTCTAGTTTGTCTCGCTCAATTTTCAGTTTCCCCGCTCAATTTTTAGTTTGCCCCGCTTAATTTTCAATTTGCCCTGCTCAATTTCCAGTTTGCCCCGCTCAATTTCTAGTTTGTCCCGCTCAATTTTCAGTTTGCCCTGCTTAATTTCTAGTTTGTCCCGCTCAATTTGCAGTTTGCCCCGCTCAATTTCTAGTTTGCCCCGATCAATTTTCAGTTTGCCCCGCTCAATTTCTAGTTTGTCCCACTCAATTTCCAGTTTATCCCGCTCAAATGAGCGGGGCAAACTGGAAATTGAGCGGGGCAAACTAGAAATTGAGCGGGGCAAACTAAAAATTGAGCGGGACAAACTAGAAATTGAGCGGGGCAAACTGGAAATTGAGTGGGGTAAACTGAAAATTGAGCGGGGCAAACTAGAAATTGAGCGTTGTAAACTGGAAATTGAGCGGGACAAACATGAAATTGACCTAAACCTAAACCTATGACCTAAACCCGAACCCATTCTCAAATCCCAAAACTTATAACCTAAACCTAAACCTAAACCTTATCCTAAACCTATAACCTATAACCTAAACCAAAACCAAAACCTATAACCTAAACTTGAACCCATTCTCGAATACCAAAACCTATAACCTATCCCTAAACCTTAACCTATAACCTAACCTAAACCTATACTTATAACTTAAAACTATTCTCAAATCTCAAAACCTATAACCCAAACCTAACCTAACCTTTTCCTAAACCTATAACCGAAACTTAATTTTCTAAAGTGAAACCTACACCTAATTCTAATCTCAACTCCCTAACATAAATGTAAACCTAAACTTAAAAACCCAAACTTAAACCCAATGCTGAACCTGAACCCGATTTTCTAAACCTAAACCATAACCCATTCTCAAATCCAAAAACTTATAATCTAAACCAAAACCAAAACTTAAACCAAAACCTATAACTAAAACCTATAACCTAAACCCGAACCCATTCTCAAATTCAAAAACCTATAACCTAAACTGAAACCTATAACCTAAACCTGAACCCATTCTCAAATCCAAAAACCTATAACCTTAACCTAAACCTATAACCTATAACCTAAATCAAAATCAAAACCAAAACCCATAACTTACCCATTCTCAAATTCAAAAATTATATTGATGCAATTATAGCTACGGTTATAATCCGTAGCTAAAGTGTATCAAAAATTGTTATCCTTAAATCTAAACTTACACCTTAAACCTAAATTTTCAAATCCCTAAACCTAAACTTATACCCTAAACCTAAATTTTCAGTTTGCCCCGCTTAATTTTCAGTTTGCCCCGCTCATATATGGACGGTTTTGATATAAGACATACATCATGATGGGACCTACAAAAGTAAAAAAAAAAATATTTCGGTTTACCCTGCTCAATTTTTAGTTTGCCCCGCTCAATTTCTAGTTTGCCCCACTCAATTTCCAGTTTATCCCGCTCAAATGAGCGGGGCAAACTGGAAATTGAGCGGGGCAAACTAGAAATTGAGCGGGGCAAACTGAAAATTGAGCGGGACAAACTAGAAATTGAGCGGGGCAAACTGGAAATTGAGCGGGGTAAACTGGAAATTGAGCGGGGCAAACTAGAAATTGAGCTTTGTAAACTGAAAATTGAGCGGGACAAACATGAAATTGACTTAAACCTAAACCTATGACCTAAACCCGAACCCATTCTCAAATCCCAAAACTTATAACCTAAACCTAAACCTAAACCTTATCCTAAACCTATAACCTATAACCTAAACCAAAACCAAAACCTATAACCTAAACCTGAACCCATTCTCGAATACCAAAACCTATAACCTATCCCTAAACCTTAACCTATAACCTAACCTAAACCTATACTTATAACTTAAAACTATTCCCAAATCTCAAAACCCATAACCTAAACCTAACCTAACCTTTTCCTAAACCTATAACCTAAACTTAATTTTCTAAAGTGAAACCTACACCTAATTCTAATCTCAACTCCCTAACATAAATGTAAACCTAAACTTAAAAACTCAAACTTAAACCCAATCCCGAACCTGAACCCGATTTTCTAAACCTAAACCATAACCCATTCTCAAATCCAAAAACCTATAATCTAAACCAAAACCAAAACCTATAACTAAAACCTATAACCTAAACCCGAACCCATTCTCAAATTCAAAAACCTATAACCTAAACTGAAACCTATAACCTAAACCTGAACCCATTCTCAAATCTAAAAACCTATAACCTATAACCTAAATCAAAATCAAAACCAAAACCCATAACTTACCCATTCTCAAATTCATAAATTATATTGATGCAATTATAGCTACGGTTATAATCCGTAGCTAAAGTGTATCAAAAATTGTTATCCTTAGATCTAAACTTACACCTTAAACCTAAATTTTCAAATCCCTAAACCTAAACTTACACCCTAAACCTAAATTTTCAGTTTGCCCCGCTTAATTTTCAGTTTGCCCCGTTCATATATGGACGGTTTTGATATAAGACATACATCATGATGGGACCTACAAAGTAAAAAAAAAATAATTTCGGTTTACCCCGCTCAATTTCTAGTTTGCCCCGCTCAATTTTCAATTTGTCCCGTTCAATTTTTAGTTTGCCCCGCTCAATTTCCAGTTTATCCCGCTCAATTGAGCGGGGCAAACTGGAAATTGAGCGGGGCAAACTAGAAATTGAGCGGGGCAAACTGAAAATTGAGCGGGACAAACTAGAAATTGAGCGGGGCAAACTGGAAATTGAGCGGGGCAAACTAGAAATTGAGCGAGGGGACCTATAAATTGAGCGAGGCAACCTAGGATTTGAGCGAGGCGAGGGAAGCTACAAATTGTACGAGGGAACGTATAAATTGAGCGAGGCAACCTATGAATTGAGCGAAGAAGCTAGAAATTGAGTGAGACAACCTAGGATTTGAGCGAGGGAACATCGAAATTGGAGTGAGGCAACTTAGGAATTGAGCGAGGGAAGCTAGAAATCGAGTGAGGAAAGCTAGAAATTGAGCGAGGCAAGCGAGGCGACGTAGAAATTAGAGCGAGGATTGAGCAAGGGAACCTAGAAATTGAGCGAGGGAACCTAGGAGTTGAGCAAGGCAACGGAAAAATTCAATAAGACAATTGAGAAATTGAGCAAGGGAAACATCAATTTGAGCGAGGCAAGCTTGAAATTGGGTGAGGTTAACATGAATTAGAATGAACTTTAAATGTAATTGACTTAGCCTAACAATTTGCTTTGTTGAATTTGACCGATCAGTTAATGAAATTGACCGAGATTTACATGAAATTCTCTTCGATGAATTTGATCGAGCAATTAATAAAATTGACCGAGCGGTTCATAAAATTTTCAGTACGCACTTATAGTGCTGAGTTAACTAAGTTGGGCACACCCAGATCCATAGCTCAATTGGCAGACTGAGTAGAGATACCTCATATCAACACTTGAGGTCCTGGTATCGATTCCTAGTAGGGGTGGCTAACATGAAGTGTGTGTATTGACATGGGTGTGTACTAACAACCTAACCTAAAAAAACTTTTTTTAAAAAATTAATAGTAAAATATTAAAAAAATTAAAAAATTAAAAATATTGAGTTAGGCCCACCTTGAATGTATGCGGACTATCCATGACGTTCATCCATTTTTCCATCTAATGCAAGGGTTTCAGCCCAAAATGGTGGCATATTGAAATATCAAGTGGATCACACCACAGGAAGCAGTGTTTCCACAGTGGAAACCTTTTTATGCCCCTACAATGATGTTTTACTTGTAATCCATCATGTCCATAGGATGATTTTCGCATGGATGAACCAAAAACCAAGATGGGAGCTTCATTCGGCATTTCAATGGCCCACAAAAAATTTACGCCGTTTAGGTAAATGTATATCATACCTGTCATGCGTACTGTCTTCCGTGAGGGAACATTTTCAGGAAAAATGAGATAATGTTGATGAATAAAGAGGGTGGGATTAGTGGTGTACATCGAGTCAAACCGAGTTGAGTTGGCCTTAGCTCGACTCGGCTCGAACAGTGGCTAACCTCAGCTTGAACTTGGCTGATCTCGGTCCTCGGGCCTGATTGGCCAGCTCAGCTCAGTTCAATTAACAGCTCGGGCTGAGTTCGAGCTAAGATCGAACCGAGTTTGCTATTGAGGCATTTCCACAAACACCTTAATTGCAACTTCAAAATCTCACTGTTTTACCTACAAAGGCAATGATTTTATAGGTATTTTCTCAAACACCTTCTAAATAATAATAATAATAAAGAGAAAAAAAAGTATTTGTTCCATGTACATACCTTCCTATCTACCTTGCCACTAGCCAAACCTTCATTGCCACCAGCCACATGTCGTTCAGTCATTTTATCAAACAGTTGGTGAGCAACATTAATGACAAAGTAACCAAGTCACCGAACTAGTTCGATCCAAGTTTGATTCAAGCTAGATTTGATCCGAGTCGAGTTGAGCTGGCCTGCGCGAACTCATTTTTGAGCTCAAAAAATCAATTCAACCTTGCTTGAACTCAACACCGAACTGAATCGAGCTTTTTTCAGATTGAGTAGAGCGAGCTAACCGAGTTAGCTCAATTCGTGTACGCCCCTAGGTGGGATCCAGCTAGAGCGTGGTGCGATCCAAGCAACAGATGTAGCGGTGGAGTTTTCGTCCTTTTTTTTAAAAAAAATGGAGCGAGAGAAGGGAGGGAGAGGAAAAGCAACGGCGGTAAAAAGGAGGGGTAGTTTCGTCCTCAACGTTGCTGTCCGCACGTGCTAGTCTAATTTGGTAACTTAAGTTTCTATTCCGCGATAAAAACCGCTGGGTAAAAGGTTTTGTCTACAGTGGTCATTTTCTCTTTTTAAAAAGTCCCACTGAAGAACTTCCATCAAATTACAACAAGAGCTCTCATTTTTCTTTTCTTTTGCTTTTTCAATCTCAGGAAATTTCTTTCCACTGAAGAGAGATATCACAATCTCAACCACGGAAGCGGATTGCGTAGTAACTCACTGCGCTTAGCCTATTGATTAAACTCTACGAGGTCCACCAAGATTTATAGTCTTTATCTGCTAGGTCCATCCATTTTAACACTTTATCCGCTCTGTCCATCCATTTTAACATGTGATTTTGAGACTTCATCCCAAAAATGAACTATATTCAATGTTCAAATGGATCACACCATGGGAAACGTTTGAATTGAACGTTTACCGTTGAAAAATTCTTAAGGGCTATAGAAGTTTTGGATAAGCTTATACTTTTGTTTTTCCTTCATCCATGTCTTTACGATCTTATGAACAGGTTGGATGACAAATAAACATCGCTACGGGGCCTAGAAAGGTTTCAATGGTGGAAATTATTATCCCCACTGTTTCCAGTGGTATGATCCACTTAATCTTTGGATATGCTTCAATTTTGGGCTCAACTCCTTAAATTAGATGGAAAAACAGATGAACGGCATGGATAGACCATATACATTCAAGGTGGGCCCAATTGAATTTACTAATTACCATAAAAGCACATTGAGTAAGTCAATACGCAATCCGATTTCCTTAACCACAGCAACACATGAAACCTACCAAAATCCAATCTCTTCCTATTACAATCCAAAGAAAAAATCACTCACTACCCTTCTTTCTCTTAATTGAATTCCTTGCGTAGTGAGTAACTGAGTTAGCTCTGTGGGGTCCAACATGATTTATTTATTTTATCCACTCCTTCCATCCATTTTACCAGATAATTTTATAACCTGGACCTTAAAAAAAATCATATATATAGCTCAAATGGACCACACCATGGGAAACATTGTGAATTGAAAATCTACTGTTGAAAAAATCTTGAGGGCCACAGAAGTTTTGGATCAAGGTTAAATTTATGTTTTATCTTTCATCCATGTTTTTTGATCTTATGAACAGGTTGGATGACAAATAATCATTACTGTAGGGCCCAGAAAGGTTTCAACGGTAGAAATCAATATTCCCACTGTTTCTTTTGGTATGGTCGATTTCAGCGTTGGATATAGTTCAGTTTTGGTCTCAACCCATTACATGATATGGAAAATCGGATGGACGGTGTGGATAAACTACATACATTCACGGTGGGTCCAACATAATTTACTCAGAACGATAAGAGCGCACCGAGTAACTCAGTACGTAATCCGATTTACTCCGTAGGCAATCCGATTTCATTGGGGCGCGGATTAGGTACTATCCTCGCCTGTTCCGAGCTCCGGACAGGCGGAGGCTTCGAAGTGCCATCATAACGTATTACTTTAATCTACACCGTCCATCCATTTTCCATATCAATTTAGAATAATACCAAAAAAAAGATAAGGGAGACATAAAGCTGAAGTGGACCACACCACAGGAAGAATTAGTGCTAAGGACATCCACCATTGAAACCTTCTTAAGGCCCACCATGTTATTTATTTTCCATCCAACATGTTGGTATGGTATTATAAACATGAATGAAGTAAAAAAAAAAAAGATCATCTTAATCCAATACTTCTGTGGTCCCTAATAAATTTTCAACGGCAAGAAGTTAATCCCTTATGTGTGATGCATATGGATATTTGTATCTTCTTATTTTTGGTATTGTATCTGTAATCATTTGAAAAAATGGATGGATGGTGTGGATGGAATCGATACATCACGTCGGACCCTCGGAGCCCAGCCTGTCCTGAGCTCGTAACAAGCAGGGGTAGTACCGAATCCGCGCCCATTTCATTGACATCGACTCCGACTCCGACTCTGTACTGGACGCGGATTTTCATTCAGTTACAGCAGCGGAAGCTTAGGTGGGGCCACCTTGATGTTTGTGATAAATCTAACTCTTTCATTCGTTTTTTAAGCTCATTTTAAAACACGAGGCCATAAATCAACGTGATCCAAGACTCTAAGTGATCCGAAAACGTGAGGATTGAACATCCACGGTTGAAATGGCCCATAAACATCACTGTTGATCCCAGGGAGGTTTCAACGGTTGAAATTTCCCAAACCACCTTTTTCATTTGTGTGGCCCACTTGAGTCTTGGATCCTGTTCAATCTTTATACCAGTTCCTAAAATGAGCTTAAAAAACAGATAAACGGTATAGATCTCTCACAAACATCACATTGGCCCCCACCTAGGTCCCTTCTCTCTTTCTCTACCTACTCGCACGTCCCATAGTCAATATACATACGTAAAAGCTACCGTATTTCTTATGTGAGAAATCTATACAATCTAATTATATGGTTTTTACTATTAGAATGCTTGCCATCTTTTTCATTTTCTTTTTTTCTTCTCTCTCACTCTCTCTCCCTTTAGATACTACCATCGAGCCTATACGCTTCCAACAGCTTGATCTAGGAGGTCTGGTTGGGCCTGAGAGCATAGCCTTCGATCCATTGGGCCACGGTCCTTATACGGGTATCTCAGACGGTCGAATTCTTAAATGGCAAGGCGCGGCCCATGGTTGGACTGAGTTTGCAGTCACTTCACCACACAGGTAACAATTAACGGCTGTGATTATCAGCAAACCTGTATATTGATGTTGCACTAGATTTTGTACATGTGGTGCCCATGGCTTGATCATTGAAAACTTTCACCTAATGGGCCACGTTGAGGATGAGGGATGGCCCGAAAATCGAGTGGATGTTGAAAGATCATAGTTGATAAATGGACAGTTGAGATAAAGAAAGGAGGTTGAGTCCACTACAAAGATGGGGGTTAAGCTTAACCAACAACCCAACTTGTGGGGTCCATCATGCATCCAACATCCAATCCGTCCATTGTGTGATACCCCTCAGGTTGTCTTTGGAAAGAAAAAATCAAGTTGATCCAAAAATCAAGTGGGTCACACTACATGAATGGCATGTGGATGCCTGCCATTAAGAACCTTTCAGATTGTGTGTGGGATCCACTGTGTTTTCTTACATGCTATCCAATCCAGGCGTGAATTAGGTGAATCTGGGGTAACAGCTTAGTCCCTGACCGTGGGACCCACCTTGATGTATGTGTTGTATATCCACATTATCCATCCCTTCTTTTAACTTGTTGTTTGGCATGGCCAAAAAATATAGCTGATCCAAATATCGGGTGGACCACGCCACAAAAAACAGTGATTATTGACCATTAAAAACTTCTTCTTATGCCCAAAAGTTCGGGATCTAAGCTAATATTTGTGCTTTAGCTTCGTTCATGTCGGTGTGACCTTATCAACGAATTGGATGACAAATAAACATTATAATGGACCCTAGGAAATTTTTTATTGTGGGCATTCAATGACAACTGTTTCATGTGGTGTGATCCACTTGAGAATTGGATCTGCTTCATTTATGGACCATTAGTTAAATGGCTTAGATTTGTAAGAGCCGGCCCATTAATACAATATGGGAACACGAGTACATTTGTCAAATCCTCGGGCCAAAGATTATATAGTGCCAAAGAGAACTGGGTTCTTACAGGTGGGCCTATTGTTCTTTGATATGGACCTTTGATCTGATGTTCCCTGGCGTGGATGGGCCATGCACGTACTCGTATGGAGGATCATATGCTTTTGTTTTGTTGCAATTAGGAACGAGGAGTGCAACGGCCATGATAATCCTTGGTTAGAAGACATGTGCGGTAGGCCACTGGGCATGCAATTCAGTTAGGCCACCGGCGATTTGTACATTGCGGATGCCTATTATGGGCTCTTTGTGGTGGGGTCCACCGGAGGATTGGCCAACCAGCTAGCCAGTGGGGCCCAAGGGATCCCCTTTCGCTTTACCAACGGTCTGGATATTGACCAAGCGACCGGGATTGTTTATTTCACAGACTCTAGCATGATATTCCCAAGGAGGTACTATTCCATCACTCATACCAACTGTTGCATTTTCTATATCAAGCTTGAAAATTACTTCTTTCTTGCTTGACCGATGTCGGATATCTAAGCATTTATGAGTAGCTAAAGCAATTTCTATAATTTGTTTACCTTCCATAAATGTCCTCAATAAAATTTTGTAAGAACCTTTGAGAACGTAATTGGCGCCCTCACACCCTCCTTTTTTAGAATAAGAGAAATAAAAGTTGCACTCAGTTCTAAAGCTAGATAGACTACTATGCCAAATATCTAAGTATTTGTGAGCAATTAAAGTAATTTCTGTAATTTGTTTACCTTCCATAAATGTCCTCACAAAAAATTTGTAAGAACCTTCGAGAAGCTTAATTGGCACCCTCACACCCTCCTTTAGAATAACAACAATGAAAGTTGCTCTCAATTCTATAGCTAGATGGACTCTTACAAATTCATTTATAAAGTTCTTCAAAGTCCAACTTCACTGCCTAAAAGAATTTAAAAGAACATAATAGAAAAGTCATCTAAGCTAGCCGCTTATCCCTGCCTAACTCTTTCATTGTCATTGTCAATTTAAATTCTTCCTCCTATGTTGGCTTTTTCAAACCATTTCACCTCTTCTTGAGAGATTTTATTGAAATGAAGATTCTTAAGGTGTGAGTGGCTGATGCAAAGAAGGACATGAGGTCGAGCACCGTCTTCCTCAAGATGATAAATATTCCGAATCCACGGAACTTCTTTGGACTCCTCACAGAGATTTCTCCAATCCACGAGGAAAGAAAGTAGGAAAATATAAATAAATTCTAATAAATTCGAAATTAATTGACGAATGAATAAAATCGAGTTCACAATCCTTTAAATAAGGGTACCAAGTAATATGAAAGAAATAAGACTCAAACTACAACTAAAACTCTTAGAATCTGCGACTTACTATAAATAGTAAACTTACTATTTATAGACAGTCGTGATGTCTACTAGTGCGCAATGTTTTCGGCCAAAAATAGTAAGTGTCCTATTTGGCTTTACTAAACCATCATCCTAATTATCCTAAGCACTTTTCATGTTGGACATAACTCTTAAAGCCCAACGGATGAAGAGTTATATTCAAACTAAAACTTAGCATTTATAGTAAAAATGAAATTAAAATAGGAAAACGACCGTTGATTGGGGGTTTCTCGCAAATCCGGGCTGCGCAACCCGGCGTAACCGGGTTGGTTGGCTAAAGTTCTGTTGTCGACCATGCCTTTTTTGATCCATCTTGGCCATGAAATTGTCCGCGACCCGCTCTACATCAGTGGCTCTAATTAATCTTTTACAAAGAGATTTTTTTAGAAATAGACAATGGCGATGCTCACACTAGCTTTGTTATGAATCTTGTTTGAAGAAGCTTGGATGCTCACAATTACGTGAAAGATTATTATTATTATTATTGTTGTTGTTGTCCCCTTCTTTTAACCATGTAGCTTATGAGTGTTGGTTTTATTTAATTTTTCCATCTCTCAATTTCATATAATATTTGGCCAGTAGTCTTCCTTGTTGGCCATCTCCTCTTCTGATAAAACAATGCTTTCCTCTTTAATATCCAGTTCTTAGATTTTTATTTTTATTTTTATTTTTATTTTTAAACGCGCTTTGTATTAGGCTTCACAATTTCTAAGACCCCTTTATGCCAATCTTTAATCTTTTCTTTCAAGAGCTCTAGCTTCTAAAATAGATTGAAATCGGCAAAATCTTCTACTAAGAATGATTCCCACTACTCATTTACAAGAAGCAAGAAATTTTTAGTTTGGAGCCACACTAATTTAAATTAAAATGGGCATAACCCCTAGTTATCTTCTTATTGAATACCAGGTGAGGGAGGCCTCTTTAATGTACTAGAAGGAACTTCTCCATGCAATCCACTCTTTAATGTACTAGAGGGAACTTCTCCACCCAATTCAATGACAATAAAAATTTGTCAAGCTTTGATTTGATAGGATTGCCTAATCATTGGTCTATATGAACCTTACCATGTACATATAAGGAAATTAAATATTACATCTTTTATGATAAAACAAGAATATTTGGACAATTCTTTAATATTTTTATATTATTTCTTTATCCCAATGAGATTTTTATAGAGTACCATATACATGGGAGGAAATTGTGAGGAAATTGAATATTACATGGATCTCTAGCTATTGATAACTTCAGTTAGACCATAATTCATCAAACCTTTTCTCTTGTAAGGATAACGCATTGGTCATCATAAGCGGCGATCGGACATGAAGATTGTTGAAATACGATCCACGGAGCAAAGAGGTGACCGTGTTGCTTGAAGGTCTCGCCTTTCCAAATGGGGTGGCAATTAGTAATGATAGCACATTCCTACTCATTGTAGAGACCACCACTCAAAAGAATTTTTAGGTTTTGGCTTTAGGGTTCTAAAGCAGGAGCTCTTGAAGTTTTCGCCCAGCTATCAGGATACCCAGATAACATCAAAAGGAACCCTAGAGGAGAATTTTGGGTAGCTATTGCCATTGGCAGTGAGTCCATCAACGATGTGATTGGAATCTGTTTTAATGAATATGGTGAGATCGCGGAGGTATTAAATGATAATTTTGGAACGATTACTTCACCTCTCAGTGAAGTAGAAGAAAACAATAGGAGTTTATGGTTGGGATCTGTGGTGGCTCCCGATGTTGGCATTTACAGGCTTTAGATACTTATATACTTAATTTGTTAGTAATGTGGTTAATTATAACATTTGTTTATGTTTTCATAAAATTATGTTTTATTGAATTTATTGAAATATCGAACCTATGCTCATGGTTTGATTTAGTTGCACATCAGACTCTTTTGAACTTAAGCTTTCAAAAAAAAAAAAAACAGCTTTAACAACAATCTGAAAATCTAAAATGTTCTGAGCAGCATTCATATATTACCAACTTCACAAACAATTCGAGAGGTATGGTAATTTATCTCCATTGAAGAATAAGCTCTTTTAAACTCATATGAAAAAAAAAAAAAAAGGAAGAAGCGGGTTTAACATCCATCCGAATATCGAACATATTTTGATCAGCACTCAAAACATTGTGTGATTGCAGTGCAGCTTAATGATAAAGGTGAGATAATAGAGGTATTAGATTATTTTTTTGAAATTATTGTGATGACTATGGTGAAGTGAAAAAAAAAAAAAAAAAATCAAAAAAACAAAAAACAAGGGGAGTTTATGGTTATGATCTATGGGTCATGCATTATGTTGGTATTCAATGGCTAGGATCTATGGTCATGCCTTATGTTGGTGCTTACAAGCTTCAGATATTTTTCTGTATATTTATATGTATTTTTCATGGATGATAGTGGATAACAATATAATTATTTCCCGCTAACGAGTATTGAGCACTGGAGGCCCCTGAAGTTATGGATCAGGCTGATATGTGTGTTTTCCCTTCATCATGGTAGAAATTACCTTGTGAACGGATTAGATGGCATATAAACATCATGGTGGGCCCCAATAACATTTCCATGCTGGCCGTTCAATTCCTGCTATATTTTATAGTGTAGCCCATCTAAGTTTCGGATCTACCTCATTTTTGGGATCACGTCCTAACATGAGCCGGAGAAATTGATGGATGGAGTGGATGTCATACAAGCATCATGGTAGGCAGGCATTGTGTGCAATCGGTGAAACTGTACACTTGGCAAAATTGTGGGGCCCACTTTGGAGGACGCATACTATTAAATAACACTGATTAGGTGATCTTAACTGTCCAACTGGTTTGGACTGTTCACCATTTTTCTCTAGAGCCTCCCATTTAATGTCTATGATCAGATAGTTAAGATTGTTGGTTTCTTTTCATTTTTTCACTTTATTCCACAGGAAAAAAAAAAAAAAAAACATTGTATGGACCGGTAAGATCTTCACTCCAGGCCCAGTGGCCACAAACAGGGATCCGGCTAGATTTTGGGAAGGATCATAGCTTGATTATAAAGTCTGATAATCAAAGAGGTCTGGCCCAGTCCCAAGTTCCATAGCATTTCTATTGATGGCCAGATCAAGATTAGGTCCAGGCCCATTGGTCCAACGGCTAGATCGGGCTCAACTTCAGGACCATGCACTGGCCCATCCACATACGGACGGCCCATTTTCAGCCCTGGATACCCAAATAGGAACAATGGACCACCTTACCATTTGCCCAGTTGAATATAAGTGGGTCACAACACTTCAATGTTAGGATATGCCGGAGGAGCAAATTTTCGGTGCTCCCGAGGGATAGTTAACCATACAGATATGATAGTTAGGGCCGGCCAGTCAGCCTCTGGGGCTTGACCTACTTTGGCTTAGATTTAGGTTGGCTTATGTGACTGGAGGGCTGAGCTCGGGCCTAAAAGTGAAGCCCATTTTTTAATTGGGCCGGGCCTTGGTTGTGTATAAAGGCTCATAAAGCCCAGCTTAAGTCATACTCGGCCTAGCCATGTATGGTTTCTATGAGAATAATCATTACTAACATGTAGAGCCATGTATCGAGTCAAGTAGGACCAAGTTAGGGCTGACCCTATTCAATCCAATTTTGAAATAGACCTTATCAACTCGACTCGACTTAGTACCGGGTCCAACATGCCTGACCCGATTAGAGTCTGGGTCTAGCCTGGACTAATTCGGACCAATTCCGATTTGATAATAAGTACCAAGTTGGGTTGAGTCAACATGGAGCAGGGTTAGGGGGCAATGGATATCTATGGGTTGAATTCACAACTCAAAACCTAGATGCATTTGCCAGAATTGCAACCTCTCTATCATATATGAGTTACACACACACATGAGTCAAGTTTGAGATCGCGTTGAGTTCATACCAAGTTGGATTTTGGGTCGAATCTAGTTGAGTTACTGGGTGACTCGAACTCAACTTGGTTTGAGTTTAGATTGAATGAAGTCTACTAGCTAGGTTTGAATTGACTTATCCACTTGGTTTAGATCAAGTCAAGTTTGAACTAGTTGAAGGAGTCGAGTTTGCTGAGTCGAGTCGTCCCGTGATCAACTCTACTTACACGTCCTCTAAAATAAGCCCAGCTCTACTTACATGTCCTCTAATATATATATATATATAATAACTTATTAATAACAATTAACATTTTTTTAAATAATTGTTCTAATTATGATTTCAATAGTAGTTAATATTCTTCTTGATGACTCTAATTAATATCAGTTAATATTCTCCAAAATAACTATTCCAATTTCAGAGAGATGTTAAATAGGTTCAGCTCAGGCTAAACAACCAAACTTAGGCCTTTTCATTTTAACCCTAACTAGGTTTAAGTCTTATTATGCGTCCAGGCTTGGATGAGCTTGCCCCGGTTCGAACCATTAGGTGAGCTCTTGAATGTAAGGATATGGGCCACAAATCATTGAAATTCACGGCTCATGTCGATCTCATTGCAAGGAATGCATATGTTTGCATGTGTGGCCACATCTTTAGTTAAATTTGTTCATCAAGTGTGACTCAAAAAAGATACAAAATTAGCCCAATCTAAAATTATCAAACCCTATAATGCGAGAATTTTAAGGCTTTAGGCACAATTGTACATTGTTTCTAATGTTGTGGCTCGTTTAAGTTCCACGTGTGATTAATCAATCATAAACATAAGGATTATCACTTAATGGACCGAGTGGATTCCACATTATTAGGAATCTGATTTTGGATACATCGAAAAATAGGAACAAATAATTCGAAAAATAAAATGTTTCACTAGGCTGAATCACGTATAAAATACGCTGTCCTTAAAGCGTGATTCGCCCCCTTATCAATTGCTAATGGGTTACAGGCGAATTGCTTCCAGGATAAGACAAGCCTTCTAGATCCAGCGTGTAGCAATCACGATAGGTCTACTGAGGAACAATTTTAACGCAACAGATTACTTCTGGCAGACTTAAACGGTGGAAATGTTCTAAGTATTTTTAGAGTGAAGCTATGGACCATATTCTGATTTGATGGGAGAGATGGTTTGTTGAGATCATGAAATCGGACTGAAATCATCCAATTTATCTAGGCATCAGGTAGTGGACTGTTGCTAGACTATAATCAATGGTTCAGAATATTTGAAAAACATTTTTGGCTATTGTCCATTAATCACAGGCGTTTCTGGTTGTCGGATTAAAGGATCTGACTGTTGGATCATTATGGTCCGTCCATTTTCGAACCGTTTGGCTTTCAAGGCATAGAGCCGTTTTCTGAAACTGTTGAATGTTTCGAATTTAAGATCCGACCGTTCGTAGTCACCTATAAAGACTCAGGCTCATTTCAGATCCATACTGCCTTAAGGCTCTGACTAGACTCATCGCACTAGACCCATCGCACCGTCTCGCGTAAGGTCACGAGGAAGTGATCACTCTACGATACGATGCGCACGTGCCACTACAGCCACACTGCCCACGCCCTTACCTGAGCGCACCTGCGTGTGTGTTCCAGTGCCTGTGTATCACTTCCTCCAAAAGCTCCAAGTAAGAATTCTCTTCACAACATCTCATATAAACCACAAAAAGATTTTAACCATTTTCGATGTGGGATAAAGCACACACCACACTTTTAATTCAAAAAATTTCAAAAAGCATTTTGGCGGAAAAATTCTAAAATTTTGAAAAATTTTATTTTTCATTTTAAAAATAATAATTTGAAAACCATTTATTTTCAACACACATATATAACATGGTGGGACCAAAAGACCTAAGGTGTTTTAGGTGCTAGCTAAATCAGGTTGCGTGGACTATTCCAGTCCCTTGATGTAGGGGATTGGAAGAAAGACACCATAGTGAGACCCACAATATTGATGATCTCTATTAACTATGGGCTATAAATCTACATAGAATGATTACAACTATTGATCTATCTATAGTCGCCCATAGATAGATGACCCTAGCCGTCCGATCAATGATCAATCTCAATCAGGCAAATCCTGGGAGTTCCAATCTTAGTCACCTGGGATTGTCTGTGCCTCTTGATGTTTTATATTAAACCAGTTTGATTTAAATGATTTTAAACTTGCAAGTATACAAATTAGATGTAGATACGGTATGTATTACAAGATCGTTCCCACGAGGACTCGTCGTCACAATTCAAAATTTACGATCCTTCTTAACTAATCTAACAACTAGTTTAGCGAACTACTAACACAAATCTATGAAAAGTAACCGAGAGCAATAAGAAAATTCAATCAAGGAGAATACTAAGACTTTTGAATCCACCCCTAATTATCTTAACCCTTATTTTACTTGTTGATTCACCCTAATTCAGATTAATATAAATTTAATAAATAAAGCACACTATGTCCTTGGTCGGGCACACAGAATGTATAATCCTTTAAAGCATAAGGATCACATCTTTCCATCCATGGTCAGGCATGAAGATATGTAGATTCCTATTTCTTTCTCTATAGGAAACCTGTTCATGGTCAGATACAAGCACCTTGAATAAGATTCTAAACAACATCCACATCTAGACTTTGGTTAATCTCATAGAATGGAGAAGTACGGAGTTTTCAATAAAGCACACTAGAGAAAGAAACAAATCAATCAATTCAGATGAATTCAACAATAAACAAGAGTCATTCAAATTAGAGGCTTTATCTCAGCCCTAGTTAAAAGATTAGCAATCCATAAAATCAATTGAAAAGAAGGAAAAATAAAATTTAGTAAAAGAAGACATCCTTCTCTCCCTTCTTTCTTCCTCTCCCTCTATCTCCTCTTTGTTCTCTTTCTTCTCTTTCCTCTTTCTCTCTCCTTGGCTCTGGATCCGCTCCCTCTCAAATTCTTTACGTCTTCCTCCCTTTATAGCTGCTGGAGGGGCGGTGGAACGATTGGAGTCGGTGGAAAGGATTTTGCAGCAACAACCGCATAACTCCTTTACGCAGCTACATTTGGGGCCTTCAAACTCCCGTGTTTCTTGCATGTTGTCTGTAAAATCAACATCCTTTAGAAGGATTTTGGCTAGCCTACACGATGGACGGTCTAGATCGTTATAATGATCATCACGGTCATACAACTTCCGCAAAAAGTGGGCAGCGGTCGGCCGCAGAAACAGGGATCACGCACTGATCGGTGTGGTGATGGTGGGGCCCAGTTCATTGTTGTTTTGATCAATCCTAGCCGTCCATTGGATTCAGGATGAAATTTCGGTCAAGAATGAACAATTTTTACGGTCTTTTGATGCGTCCCACATGATTTTCTGCTCTACTGTCCAACCTGTATTTGAATGGTTAAAAACCAATCTTCGTTGTCTTATTCCATTTTGTCACCTAGGCGTATATCGTGGCTGCCCCAGGGAACAAATGGACAGTGTGGATCACCCTTGTGGACAATGGGTGGGGCCCACAATAGCAACCGAGCCTCCGTTTCATGGACGCTGTTTTTTTTTAAAAAAAACAGAAACTTTCGTTTTGCGGAAGACGTCGGTGAACACCGACTTTGACCGATGCATCCGGTCCAGTGCACTTCCAGTGCATGTACACGGTGCACACACCTCATGTGTGTGGGTCCCAATGTGATGTTTATGAGAAATCCAATCCATCTATTCATTTTTTCTCCCCATTTAAGGGGTTAAGTCCAAAGCTGAGGCATATCCAGATTGTAAGTGGGCCCAAAATCAACGATTTATTGGCTAATCTGTCAGTTTGGGCACTTTCATAATGATCCGAGGGCTAAAATTTGATATGTACGGTTAGTTTATGGCCCTCAGGCCATGTATGAAGTTTCGGGCCGAATGGATGGTGGGAACCATGTGATCTTGCATCTTGGACGACTTTTAAGCCTCTTTAACGTGAACGACTTGATTTCCTCGGACCCCTGATATATAAATTCTTCAATCTTGATCCCATGGGGTCCATCCCTTGCTTTTGTGACTTTGGAGTGTCAAATCTACGCTTTTAGTACTTTTTTCAGTAAACGCTCCTGATTACTCCATGCAACAAAAACACGATTAAAATATAACATTAAGCATTATCATGTACGCAAAATCAGGTAATAATTGGGGTCTAATATGCTTGACCCTCATCACCTCTTAAGCCATCCGATCAATAAGCAGAGCCAACGGTGAAGATTGATTTCAATAGAAAGGCTATTATGTAGGGTGTGGATGATGCTTGCACATGTAGTTTGGGTACGTGGAGCTGTGCATATCAACGGTACATCACAAATCTCGAACACATGTGATGATTTGGGCATGTATTCCACGCTCCACATGGGACGCGAATTGCGTACTGAGTAACTCAGCACGCCATAACGAGCCGAGTATACTGTGGGGCCCACTGTGATGATGTATGTGTCTTATCCACACCGTTCAACTATTTTTTCAGCTCATTTTAGGGCATGTGCGTAGAAGTGAAAGCATGTCGAGGCTCAAGTGGTCCACACCACAAGAAAATAGTGGGAAATGAACGCATGTCAATAAAAAGTTTTTGGGAGCCACAGAAGTTTTGGATCAGGTAATATTTGCATCCTCCCTTCATCCCATGTCTGTGTGACCTTATGAATGGAGTGGATGACAAATAAAAAGTACATCACTGTGGGCCCTATGCAGGTTTCAATAGTGGTGGATGCCATTATCTTCTTGTTTTTTGTAGTGTGGTCCACTTGAGCTTTGGATACACTTTAAGTTTGAGTTCCTGTCCTAAAATGAGCTTGAGAAGTGGATGGACCACGTGTATAAGACACATATAGTGGGCCCCACATTTAGCAATGTTGAGTCACGCATAGAGCCGGGCATCGAGTCAAGTCGAATCGAGTTAGGGCTAACCTGACTCGATCTGGTTTTGAAATAAACCTAATATGAACTCAACCCAACTTAGTACTGCGTCCAGCATGCCTGACCCGATCCAGCCCGAGTCTAGTCTAAACTAATTCGGACCAAATCCGACCAATCACAAGTACCGAGTTGGGTCGAGTTGGCACCGAGTTAGGTGGGTGCAGTGGGCATCCACGGGCTTAAATCACAACTCAAAACCTAGGTGCACTTGTTAGAATTGCAGCCTGTCCTTCAGCTACAAGGTATCTTAGATCCAAAACGTCATATTTAAGTTACACACACACACACACACACGAGTGGAGTTTTATATCAAGTCGAGTCAATACTGAGCCTTGGCAATAACACCCTTGATCTCCACCTTCAGCTTGTCCAGCTTCCCCTTAGCCTCGAGCGGTTCGGCGTGACATTCATCGTGCACAAGCTTGGTCTCCTCCAGCCGTGTCGCCATCGCAACCTTCTTAGCGGAAGATGCCTTGAGAGCCATCTTTGCGATCTCAAGCTCGGCATCCAGCCGAGACACCTTTTGCTTGACTCCCTCTGCCCGACCGTGCATCCTAGCAAAATCTATGCGCGCCTTCAGCACACACGGAGCAAACTGTAGAGGAAAGGAAAAGGATGAGTACGAGCTATCTAAAAGATGAAATCTACTTCGGATGAGATACTTATCCCAAGAAGGGTGGTCGTCACGTGTGCAAGGGTCCTCTCTGTCAGAGAGTCAAACAGTGTGACATACTTCGCGTCGGGCGTTTGACGATCTACCCAAGGAAGGATCTCCTCCACAGTTCGATGAAGACAACTCCTTGCCTTTCTCCAGCTTTTGCCCCCTTAGAAGGACGAGCCTCAGCTAGGAGCTCGATGACCCCTTGAGCCTCAGTGGGAACAGGGCGATCAGGAACGATCATCCTCGCCGCTCCAGAGGAGGTCTCCACCTCCTTGCCCTTCCTTCGTCCTCGATGACAACCAGGCAAGATGGACTGACCCTCCCCTTAGATTTCGAGGAGGTCTTCTGCCTCTTCTTCTTCGGGGCCGCCACCTCCTCTAGAGGAGGTGTATGAACCTTGGAGAGAGGGCAAATGAAGGGTCGAGCCTCAAGCATCTCTGCACAAAAATAAATGTGTTAGAAGAAGTCTTCAAGCAAGGAAATTTCTCGAAGTCACGAAGCTCGGCAAGAGATCTTACCTAAGGTCGTACCTGTGAGGGCCGAATCTAAGCCCGCCTGGAGGAGTCGCTTGAGTTGAAGAAGAACTCTCCAAGATTGCCTACCTTCGTCGAGGGCAAGCAGATCCCTAATCCTAGCCAACGACCCACTATCAAGCAAATGTTAATACTTGGGAACAATTGTGACAAGAAATAAATGAACAAGGCCAGCTGACATTGTAAGCCGATCAATGAAAAATGAACAACCGTTACAGTACGAACCTGGCTCGGAGAATGCTCGGGGGATGAGAGATTGTGTCGATTTTGGGTCAGCTGTCTCCCAGCATCCATAGGCCCAGAACCATTTATCCCTCCAGTGCTTATTGGAGGAAGGAGGATCGGTTATCAGGGCCTCATCGGTATTTCGCCAAGCTGAAAAGTAATATCAGTCGGGCTAAAGGGTGTTCCGCTTTATTTGATACAAGTAGAGAAACTCATCCACTGATAGCTCGAGCTATTCCAGCTCAGCCCATAAGACTGCACAATTGAACAAGTCCATCCACTCATTCAGAGTCAGTTGCCTCGAGGCCAAGCCAAGGCAGGACAAAAGACGTTGAATAATTTCTTGAAGGGGGAATCACAGGTCGCATTGCAGGGCGACCTGAAAAATCGCTACCGCCCCTTCAGGAGGTTAGTCCCGAAGTTTGTTTGTCGAAGGGAGACTAAGAATCACAGACTCGGGGATGTGATACCCGAGCCTGATCCGGACTAGCTCCTCCTCAGATAGGGTTGAAGGCACTGACCCCCTCGGATCCTCCTCACCCTCGAGTTCCCCTGCTCCATCCCCATCAGTTGGGTCGCGTGCTTCAGCGACTTGCTCAATCGCCGAGGACGCGTTCACTTCCCATGCTCCGAGACAAATTCAATGCCCAGCAGCGGGCGCAGGTCACTACGCCGAGGATCGCTCCAGTGTTCTCCTTGATGACAAATACCGAAAAGCGGCATCCGCCATCACCACCAGTGGTGAAGGTGGGTTCGACATTACCCTAAGGCGATAGCTCGCCCCCACTTTCACCACCAGAAACCCCTTCACACGAGCTCATGGAGCCGAACATGATGATCGAATAGAAAAAGGAAAGGAGGAAGGGGAAGGGAGGCTCACCAGAGTTGAGATCAACGGAATTTTGACTGGATTGCGGCAAGGACAATTGCCGGAACGCACAAAGAAGAACAGGGAAGTAGAAAGGGGGAGAAGATGAAATGTCAAAGAGAGGAGCCCTAAGTGTTAGGGCTCCCCTTAAATAGTTGGGCCCTGTTGCAATCATTTAAAGCACTTATCAATTCTACGCCGTACAATGCCCCATCAGATACCTCGACTTGACATGTGGTGCGACTCGACCCGCCACTCGACCCTAATATCGATACGACGCCACGTGTTGCGACCTCATTGGACTGTCACCGAAGCGATGACTTGACACCCCACGTGACCTCGAGCCACGAGACTACACATCATGATTACAGACTAACAACGCTTTGACTACTGTGCTGGTCGCCATACTTGACATTAATGACAACGTGACTCGACCTAGTTCATGCATAACTCGACCTAGTTGCGATCGAGCTTGCTTTCCAACCTCCGTTCAAAAAGCAAGGGGGCTCACTGCTGGGGAAAAATCTATAAGTTCATAAGTCGGCTTATGAAGTTGACCAACTCTATTGAGCCAGCATGGGCCCATGGGAATCTGAGCTCGACTAGGCCTCCACGTCCAGAAGTAGAGCCATCTCTAAGGAGGTTAATGCAATTGTAAGGACACACAAAGAACTTGCAAGCTCACACAAGTGGTTGAAAATACTGACCTAATTTATAGGTCGGCTAAAGGATGGTTATGGATCGCCTATTAATTAGTCACGTGTTGATTACTTGGTCATAGATTAATTACAGATCAGTCACAGACTGGCCATAGCTTGGTCATAGATCGACAATACCTCTAGCGGGGTTAAAAAGTCTTAACACCCAAATGAAGGGAAGGTGAGCCTTCCGACTTGTCTGACGGTCGAAAATGGTGAATGCTAATCTATTGATCAGGATAATATCATTTATTCCCAACTCAGCACCGGCTTTGAGATCCGACTTAAAATCGAATTACAGGTTCAAAGGATCATCATAAGACTTGAAGATCTCTCCCGAGATCTTCAGAAGATAAGATCAAATCCCGATAGTCACGAGAACTTATAATCTCTGAAAGATCTTGGATCATATTAGATCTCCAAAATATTAGGAAAGGACTCCCATGGCAAGAGATCCTCTCTCTTATAAATATATAAACATTTTCCACCGTTGGAAGTACATTCACAAACTAGTCTCTTTTCTCAAAACCATTTAAAGACCTCAAGCTTGAGTTAGGGATTAGAGAGTCTCCTATACAAGATAGGGCCTCCTTTGTCTCTCACCTTTGCTTGCGCAAGTATAGAAAAGTGTGATGCGGAGGGTCCGTCAGAAAACTACATCAAAGGTGCCATTTCCATATACACACACCATTATTTGCAAGTGAAATTCACTCCAACTATTTGATGTGTAATCTAATATTACACCCATGGCAAAAACAAATCAAGTTAACATGTGATTCACATGGACAGTACCAAAGGAAATGATTGGGAGAGAGACGAGACATCCACAGTTGATTTTTAACTATGCTCAATGTGAAGATTAGGTGAAATTCACTCTTTCCATTAGATGCAATAAAAAACATTTAAACCTGTCCCCAAGAGTCAAGACAATCCGTGACTAAGGTGGACGAAAACATCAATGGAAATAATTTTAAGGTTGGTAGGCATCGCTTGTATTTGTTTTCCATTTAAATAATCCACTTAAACTACAGATAGAGCTGTTTTTCTTTGCCACAAATGGTGATGGGTTAGATTTTGAAAACACATCAGATTTTTCAATTTTGATAGGTTGGCTTCCGCCGGTTGCCTAGACTTTTTACCTACATCCATCTCGTTGGAGAGCTTTTTGATAAATACGAAAAGTCAAACACAATTCTTAACGTGTACTCTAAAGATTTCTGGGTTAGAGCTTCCTCAAGCGGAAATGGTGTGATACGCTTTAACGGTCCAATTATCTCATAAACGTGGGGTTTGGATTGGGTTCTACCCCACCTACCCAGAGATGGACGGCTTGGAAGGGGCTCTGTGAGGCCACCGTCATGCATTTGTTTTATCCATGCTGTCCATCCATTTTGATTAATCATTTTAAGACATGAACCCATAAAGAAAGCAATTGGAAGGCTTGAATGGACCACATCATAGGAAGCAGTCGTGACAATGATGCTTACTGCTGAAAGCTTTTTATGGCCCACCATTATATTTATTTTTTATCCAATCTGTTCACAAGGACATCCATATATGGATGATGGGTAGAAATAAATATTAGCTTGATTTGTGGTCCTTTGATAAAAGTATCATTTTTCAAAAACAAAAAAACTTATCTGTCTTCCCAGAAGCATAGTTTTCAACATTAGGTGTTCAATCTGGCTGTTTACCGACGGGGATTAGCTACTTAGAGACTTGCTGCTGATGTGACATCACCCGGTCATGTGGGCTCAACCATGATGTATGTTTTGTATCCACACCGTCCATCCATTTGGAGAGATCATATTAGGGCATGATCTAAAGGATGAGTAAGATCAAAACTCGAGTGGATCCGACCACAGAAAACAGGGGAGAGAGTGACACCCACCATTAAATAGCTCTAAGGGCTACAAAAGTTTCCATCAAGCTGATATTTGTGTTTTCCCTTCTTTCATGTCGGCCTTAACACACGAACAGATTGGATCTCAAAAAGACATCACTCTCCCCATTGTTTTCAATGGTGGGGTCCACTCCAGCCTTGGATCTGCATCATTCTTTTGTTCATACTCTAAAATGATCTCTACAAATGTATGAACGGTGTGGATACAAAACATACATCATTGTGGGGCCCACGTAACTTGGTGACGTCACTTTAGGAGCGAGTCTCGCGACTCAATAGGTAATCCGCGTCCACGGTTTATAGGATGCGGATTAGCTAACGAATGGTTCACTAGCAATCTCCCAGCCTAGATCTCTACACGCCTCACATGTGGCAAAAACAAACACGTGTGGTAGAACATAAACGCTCTATTCGCGCTCACGACGTGACGGTAGCCGACTAGGCGTTACCCGGGCAACACGTCAGTGAGTGTTACCCTAACCGTGTGGGGCCCACTTCAATGAATATGTTCTATATCTAAGCTGTAAATCCATTAAAAAAAAAACATTTTAATGCTATATATCAAAAATCAAGCGGATCAAAATCTCATATGGGCCACACCACTAAAATCAACGGTGATTAATCATTAAAAGCTTCTTGCAGGGCACAAAACTTTCGAATAAGTCTGTCTTTATATTTTCCCTTCATTTAATTCTGTTTCACCTTATCAACAGGTTCGATGTCAAACAAACATTACGGTGACCTTTGGTAAGTTTTTAATGGTGCAGGTTCAATCACCACCGTTTCCTGTGATGTGGTCCACCTGAGATTTGAATCTACTTAAATTTTTAGAAAACCCTCTAAAATGATCTAAAAAAACAGATGGAAGGAATAGATATATAACATCTCATCAAGGTGGGCCCACAGACAGGGTAACACCTGCTTACGTGTTAACCGAGCAACACCTAATCCGCTTCCACTATTTATATTCCATCCCAAGCCGATCTTATCGGGGGCGGAATGTGTTCTGCCTCCGTCTGGACGGACCGTGTCAAGGGCTATGTGTGGCTTAAAGCGAAGTATGGTTTTATGATTTTATTCACTCCGTTCATCCGTTTCTCCTTATCATTTTATACGATGAACCCACAAGCTCTGGTGGACCATTTCACTGAGAGCGGGTGATGATAGGTCTCACCATTGAAACCTTCCTAGGCCCACTGCAACGTTTATCTTCTACACATCCAAGCCGTCCAACCATTTTGACGGCTCATTTTAAGACATGATTCCAAAAATGAAGCAGATCCGAATCTCAGTTGGAGCTAAATAGTGGTGATCAACGGTTAAAAACTTCTAATAGGTTATAAAAGTTTTGGATCAAGCTGATATTTATATGGGCCCTTCATCCAGGTCTTTGTGACCCTATTAAACGGTTGGATGACAAATAAACAGTTCGGTGGCCTCATAAATATTTTAATGGTGGAGGTTCAATCATCAATGTTTCTTCTGACGTGGTCCACCTGAGCATTGAATCTGGTTCATTTTCAATATCATGCCTTAAAATGAGATGTCAGAACGGATGGACAACGTCGATATAAGATACATAAATCAAGGTGGGCCCCACAGTTAGTGATCCACCCACGTCGGTGGATGGCGCGACCTGTCTCGACCGAGTCCTTCCGGCGACAGGATGCAATCCGTTTGGCCTGCACACCCCACCACGGCCTTTGGAATCTAAGTGGGGCTCCGTAATGTTTTTAAGAAATCCACTCCGTTCATCTGTTTTTCAAGCTCCTCTCAGATTGTGAAAAGAAAAATGAGGTGGATAAAAAGCTCAAATGGACCACAAAACAGTAATAGTGGGGATTGGACGCCCACCGTTGAAACTTTCGTGGGATCAAAAAATTCTCTGCCGGGCTAATTTTTTTGTATTTTCAGTTCATCCCAGTGGAAACTGACCTCATGAACGGTTCGGATGGCATACAAAAGTCATGGTGTACCCTAAAAAGACTTCAACGGTAGGCATTTTACTCAACTTTTTCTTCGGGCGTGGCCCGATTGAGTTTTAGATCCACCTTATTTTCAAGCTCATGTCCTAACATAAGCCGTAAAAACGGATAGACCGGTTAGATTTCTTACAAACATCATGGTGGGCCCCACCTAGCTTCAAACCGGTATCGCAGGTAAATAGAATCCGGACCGTTGGCCATTTACTGAAACGCACATTTATTTTGTACAACCGTAGCGTTCCTGCTGATCGCCCGAGCCAGATTTCCAACGAGCGGTTACGATCTCACACACGTGAGGCGAATGCAGTGCACTACTCAGCATTCCTCAATCTCTCCTCCATCAACCGAGAAAGAGCCTGCGTTAATCTGGCGTTTTTCAAGGAGAGCTCACACCGAAGCTTCGGTGTATGCGAGAAGTACAATCCCTTCTCCTTTCCTATTCCTAAAATCCTCCCCAACAAATACACACAGATACCTTCAAATTCCCGCTCTTTTCTTCCCCAAACAGGAAAATATCACCCCCAAATCTTTGCCATTTCATCCCTTCTTTCAATCTCGTCTGCAATAGCTGTGGGCCCTCTACATGCTTGTATGTCTCTCTTTCTCTCTATCTGTATACGCGTGTGTGATTTTACTGTCTGATTCGATTTGATTTATGGTTTTATGATTGAAATTTGGATTTTCTTTTAGAAGATTGATGGTTTTTGCGATTCGAATAAAAATTAAAAGAAGGAAGCAGTCAAGGGAAGATCTTATTTATGTGCAGCAGTGGGCGAGATTTGATTATCCCATGTCGCTGCTGCACAAAGAGAATTTGGGTGTTTGGAGTGATAGTCTGGGATCTGGGCCGTTCGTTTTTGCGGGCCTTGATGGAAATTTGCAATGGAGGGAAAATCCCGCTGATTGGCAGCCTACGGATTGATGGTAGAAAATGGTAATGCCAACAACTGGCATTGAGCCGGGACCGTCCATTAATTGGATGAGGATTAACTGCCACCCTGGATCCAGCTAGGTGTGTGCGACCCTGACCGTGGGGCCCACTTCGATGTATGTGTTGTATATCAACGCCGGTCATCTGTTTTGCCAGCTTATTTTAGGGCATTGTCCCAAAAATGAAGCAGATACAAATCTCAGGTGGACCACACCACAGGAAACAGTGGTCGTTGAAGGTCCATTAAAAACTTCCTAGGGTCTACAGTAATCTTCATTTGCCATTTGATAAGGTCCGGATGAATGGAAACCACAAATATCAGCTTGATCCAAAACTTTTGTGGCCCCCAAGAAGCTTTTAATGGTGGGAATTCAATCCCTATTGTGTGGTCCACCTGAGATTTGTATCTTCTTCTTTTTTGGGACCATGCTGGAAAATAAGCTGGCAAACGGATGGATGACATGGAAGACAACGCATACAATGAGGTGGTAATGTGGGGCCCGGGGGCATTTTCACACCGGGCTCGAGTGGGGTGGCCTATGGGATGCAGGGGCACACTCGGGGTGGGCAGCTGGCAGAACGCGTGGATTTGGGGCCGCGTGAGGTGGGACCCATGGATTTGGGGCCCACGAGGGGGCGAAACCCATGGATTTGGGGCCCACGAGGAGGGTTCGGCGAGTACCTAACCCATGGACCATTGTAACAACTTTGTCCTAATTTTTGTTCCGTAGGCAAATTTGGATGCATAGCACATTGGTCCCTGATCTGAATGTTAGTGGAGTGGGTCCCACCAGACTGTCCACGATTGGGAAATCTCACTGATCTTAGCCATCCAATAGGTAGGCCACTAGCAGTGGTCCCACCAATGTGATGGTAACAATCATCCAGCTTGTTGTGGGCAGTGGTCTGTCGAATGCGGCACCCCCTAATGAACAATCTGGATCACGGGCCATTGTGCCAAATGTCTAGTTCAGATGCAGCGTGCCAGATAAGGAAAGCGGTACTCTGCACTCGGCTTAGATTCCTCTGGGTCAAGCTGCTAAATTCCACACTTTGTTATTGTGAAGCCTAATGCATTCTGTTTCTCTACAAGCAGATACCATAACTTTGAAATAAGATTGAAATAGACATGTGTCTTTACAGTATTTTGCTCAAAGAAACTGAGGTACAGACAATTGCCGGATAGAAGCATTGAACTTTCTCTAATTCTGCGGGAACTCTTCGGCTTTGAAATTGGCACATGAGTCTTGGAGTTTTTGCTTAAAGAAACTGAGATACAGACAATTGCTGAATAGAAGCATTGAACTTTCTCTAATTTTGCTGGAACTCTTCTGCTTTGCTTGGTAACAATGGACCCCTCAATCATGAAGCTTCTTGAGGACGATGAGGTTAATGATCTTGCAATGTGCTTTCTTAGTTTTACTTGACATTTTTTACACCTGCCCTTTTCTCTTCTCATGCATTACCCATTTTGGGATTTCAAACAGGATGAAAGCACATACTCTGGGGCAGATGTGGATGCATTTACAGCTGCCTTAAACAGAGACATAGGAGGGGACACATCAAATTCTCAGCGTGTTGGTTCAGATTCTGGTAAGATTGCATGTTTTCTCTGTCTTTATGCACTTAGCGTGCATTTTTCGGTGCACTATAAAATAGTATTGCAGTTATTTGTCTAATAAAATGGATAAACCAAATTGTAATTTTCCTTTGTTTGCATTCATACTGGTGAGGATACGGGGTCCTAATTGCAATTGCATTACTTTCAAGTTGGACATTAAAGTTATGTAAATGCAAATTGAGGGCTTGCTCATTGCATACACTAGGAAATTGTTCTTGCCACATACATAGATGACATTATCCTTACTGGGGAGAGTGAAGGTGAGACATTCCAAGTGAAGTGTTTTATGGCATTTGAGATTAAGGATCTTGGATCACTCAAGTATATCAGTTGGAATATACAGATGCTATGTGTTGACCAATTGTAGAAAGAATGTTAGTTTTCTCAATTTCTTCTTAATTAAACTGAATGTTAGATATATAATTTGCTTGTTCATCAATATGCATCTGTATGTATCATATAATTCTGTTTGGGCCTCCTCTCTAAGGGTTAATCATATAGCAACCTTGATTGCGTGGCATTAGTAATTTGCTACACAGGACCGAAACGAACAGGGGCTTTTGTTTTTTGGGAGCTAAACTGTATGATTTTGTGATCTAATTAATTTAAAAACTGAGGTGTAGGATAAACTCAGCTGTTGTTTTATGCCCATATTTATTTAGGGATTTCGCTTTTTTTTTTCCTTTTTTTCCTGCTTGCAATTATTTTGCATTGGTTTCCAATAATAATCTTCTTGCGTGCATATTTCCTGTGTTTGGTACAGTGTTTTAAATAGCTATTACACTATGAGACTCAATAAAATAGCTAAGTCACGTGTAGCCCGCGCTACATGATAATTTGCATATGCTACATGCTACGTAGCTCACATTACAAGTTATTTTTTCACTACAATATTAAAATCATTTAATGTTTTCAAACATTTGTTACATTTTTTTAACAAATAGAAATTTGTTAATCTTTTCAATGCTTTTAGTAAAATAATATAAGTAACAATAGTAAATCAGTGTCGTTGCTCTTTCTTTACCTTTATTTGCCCTTTCCTATTACTATAGGTTTTGTTTGATTGGACAAAATATCATGAATTTTTGTAAATTTCATTATTCATCAGCATAATTTGGTGGAAAATATCATGAAATTGGTACAACCAAGCACAACCTTCATTAAAAGTCTAGAAGTAGCATGTAGCTTACACTACACACTATGTAGCTTACGCCTCATGCTTCAAAGGGGTGAACGCTCGGCTATACGCTATACACTATTTAAAACACTGGTATAATGTCATGTTATCCTGTATAGTTTCTATTAGCAAAAATGTTCTGCTATTGTCTTTACGTTGTCAAGATTTGCTGATTCTTCTTTATGACATGGGCCTGGCCCGCCTTTTACCTACTCCATAGGCATGTTGGCCCATGGAAGCAACCCAACAGCTAATCAGTTAATCGGACCACAGCAAACTTCCAATCAAGAAGAAAATCTAACTCACCAACATCACCCAAAGGAAGAACATCATCATTTGCCACCACAGGGGCAACATACATCTGAAACGGAGCAGATTCCACATGGGTCTACAGCCGAGAACCAGCACCAACAAAATGTTCACTCAACGGAAAACGATCAGCTGCCATTGCAGCAGAAACAGTCCCAGGACGATCAGCAACATCGTCAGACAGAGCAAAATAATAATGTACAGATTTCTGAACAAATTCCTGTTCAGCGCCTAGAACAGGATAAGTTTCAGCAGACCGAGATCCAACACCAACTTTCGAAACTACCACAGTTGAATAAACCGGCACTAGCAGCAGATAGAGCAAATAATCCAATGGTGCAGAACAGGTCACCTATTAACATATCAATAGGCATGTTGATTCCAGTCTTATGTTCTCACCTCGACAAAGATAGAGCTATGCAGCTTCAAACAATTTTTACCAAATTGAGGGTAAGTTTTTAACATAGTGCTTGAATTCTGTCTTGGTGATCCAAAGACAGTAAATGTTGCATGCAGACGATATTTGGACCATGGATTAGGTGGGTCTTATGATGGAGGGTTCTTAGCTTGAAAATGCGCAGAAAAGACCAGAAAAGGTAAACGTTAGAAACAGTCTTCAGTTAAGGGACAATACTCTGCTATTCGATAGGTTTTGACTGTCCTTTAAGTGTGGTTGAGTTGTGGATCATCTACTGTAGGGCCCACCTGATGGACAGTCTGGTTCTTGTACACTTGTGGCGAGTGCACAATTCTTCGATGTCTGATACAGAACTCTGTGTGCATGATGAATAAGTAGTACTTCCACATGTTTATTTATCATATACATACGCCACACTAAATATCCAAAAATGAACTGGTTAGTTTCTTTATGAGGTTGGCCTGTTCGTGGCTTATCCCGAATGTGCACTTCCAACATTTTTGTGACCAGAAAAACGAAGTCGGCAAAGAGGACTTTCTGAGAGTCGTAAGAAATATTGTGGGGGACCAGATGCTCAGACAGGCAGCTGACCAAGTACAGATGCAGGTAAGTAGATTGTGGAACTACTGTAAACTTACGTACTTAGTAAGTCCTGATGTATCCGGACACTTGTGTACTTCTAATGAGTCCTGATAGGTCATTCAGTCTCCTACTTTTTAATGTGTCTGTACAAGTGGGCCCATGGCTTAGTGCACTTCGGCCAGTGGCCTCCTAATAGATGGTTACATGACAACACTGGCCTGGGAAATGAACAAACATCTGTTGGCTAGGGTTTTTGAATCTGGTATACAAATGGGGCACCCTCCATCTGTGATGGGCACCTCAGTTCAACAGTCTGGATCATTGACCATGGCTCCACATGTTGGATTGGGAGCAACATGGAACTATACATGCCCTGATGCATAGTTCCTCTTTTAATGAACTTACTAAAGTTAGCACTTCCTTGTTTAGCATAAACAAAAGCTTCAAGCTGAAGCTGCGCAGAACTCACTGACGAATCGTCACCAATATCAGTTACGGTCTAAAGCTTCTCCCCAGCAGCAGACCACACCATCGTCTAGTTCTCAACAGTTCATCAAACCCCAATCATTTTCTACCCAACATCAGAACCAGTCTCAGATTCCATCTTCAGCAGTCCCTATTAAGACGGAAGCATGCTTTCCAACCCCAGAGAACAGTGGCCAGAAGTCTAGAGAGATGGAACATCAGATACCTTCTGCCAACATGAAAGCAGTTAGTCAGGAAAGAGACCTTTCCGCAGTTTCACTACAAGCCATTAACAAGCAGCAGCAGCCGCAACAATTGCATCTTCCGCCAACATCTTTTCCAATGTATGGGGGAGCAATCAGTAACTTTAGTTCACATGCATATTCTGGGCCATCTGTCAGTTCTGCTACAACTTCTATTAAAACCCAAAATCAAGATTCACAAATGAGGAAGGTCCCACATCTCCAAGGCATGGTTTCAACTCAACCTGGGGCTACTCAGCCCATGAACCTAATGAACATGCCCAAATATGAGCAACAAAATACAATGAATGACCCCAAGAGGCTGCACAGTGGACCTATTTCTCATTTGACAGGCCATTCAGGATTGCAGCAGAATCCAATGGCATGGCAATCGTCATTCAACAAAGACCAGCAAAGTAGCGGTTTATCTTCAATGCCTTTTCAAAGACAGGAAACAGCTGATCACATGGCTAATCAGCAGCACAAGACTCAATTGTCAGCTCCTCTGAGCTCATCTTCTTTTGGCATGGGACGGATGGACCAAGGTAACCCAGGTCCCGGCCCTCCTAAGGATGAAAATATTGAGAAGCAGCCGGGCAGAATGGGTTTTCCTACTGCTTCAAGCATGATAATGAAGCATCCGATTTCAAGTTCTATGGCAACACAACTGGAACCAACTCAGGTATTCTTTAACAATCTATACTTAGATTGCACATACAAAACATAGATTGCTTACATTGGGAGGGCATTTGTTGATTGGAGTCTATTTTCATACAAGGACTAGGAACTTCGATATGTCAAAAGAATTAAGTGGGCAGTTCTGAAACATAAATTCTATTAATTATATTCATCGAAATTTGAAAGAAAGTCTATTTTCATCAGAAGACATTTGCTTTTAAAGATGCTTAGCTGGCTTCTTTGCAAGTTGTTCTTGAATAGGATTGAGAGAGAGAGGGGACTGGAATCCTCTCACACCCATATCCTCTCTGTTTTATAATTAGGACTTCAATAATAAAAGCAAAAGCACAAAAATGCCTCTCCATACTTAAGCTATTACATAATCAAAGCCCATGGACCTAAACTCTATCTTAACACATTTCAGCCCAATAATAATGAGAAACAACATGGGATCATCGCAGTCCACCAATGCTAGTAAATCCATGATGGCCACTTGATTCAAACCTGGGAAATCTGAGCACTGAGGCTTCTTCTGTTGGACAATCAGAGATGAGAATGGCACTTCATATTTTTATATACACAAGCTGGGAAATGGCAAGGTATGAAGGAAGCCCCCACTAGTCACGTTTGGCATTATGGCACGCCCCTGAAGATAGCGGCTTTTGGTTCACTAGCAGCAGGAATAGAATCGCGACTGTCGATAACCTCCAAAGGAGAGCTATGACCATCTCAAATATTTGTCTTATGTGCATGCCTTTGGCTGAATCTGTGAATCATCTCCTTAACCAGTGTCCTTTCGCCTCTTCATTGTGGTCGGTCGTCCTTAGGGGCTTCAACCTTGCTTGGTCCATGCCTTTTGACATTGGGGACCTCGAAATGGTGTGGCACAGCGTGTCTTTTCGAAAGGAATCACAGACCTGACGGTGCCTTTCTCTCTTGGCAGTATTATGGTCGATTTGGGGGGAGAAAAACAATAGATGTTTTCATAACAAGAGTACCGGGTTGGTGCAGGTAGCTTGTATTGCCTCTTCTCTTGTTAAGGAGTGGGCTGTAAACCTGGGGTACTTGTGATTTGTTATTTGTTATTTGTTTTGTTCTTCCTGTTTGTTGTTTTGGCGCTATCTCAGCGCCTTCTTTCAATCAAAGTTCTCTGTTGCCTTTCAAAAAAAAAAAAAAAAGAGCCGGGACACTATGGGATCAGAGTTCCCAGGTGCACAAAACTTATTTGGGCCAACTCTGAGATGATAAATAAGAGGACCCATGATTGTTCATATGGCTAGGGAGTAGGGACGTGGATCGTTTTGTCAAATAACCAATGTGAGACTAAACACACAATACAACAAAATACTATAAACATAACTCAATACATGTACAACATAAAGATACGATTTCAAACATGAACACAACAAACAAACTTAGAAGGTTGTTGATTATTATTATTTTTTAATAACAACTCGGGCATCAACATAGTTGAGTTGGGAAAACTGAAGTGATCTGTGAAAGCCTTGGGATTTGAAACTGAGCTGAAGTATCAAGTGAGTTCAATAAACTTGCCAAATTTTGGGTTTAGTGGTTGGCTCATTGAGTTTTTTTTTTTTTTTTTTTAAATTTTAAATTTTAAATTTTAAATTTTTATAACTCTCTCCAGATATTATTAGAATTATAGAAATACATGTCTAGATATTGGGTGAAAACACCGGTATGCCTGGATAATTATGCATTCATCTGAGTCTTAATTGTATCTCTATAACCAGACACATACAGATTAGTTGAGTTTTTAGAAGAAGCCCAGAAATGATCACAAGTATGCCTGGATATCTAAATTCCTTCATGCCTAGATATGCTTGGGCATGGACTCTGGTAATGTTAGTTTGGAATTTGATGTGGATATCAAATATTCAAAATAAACCATGCAGCAGCAGCAGCACAAATACTTTGGCTCACTAACATTGGCCAGCTATCATAGATTCAAGAAAGCAAGGAGAGTTTAGGCTGATAAAGTTGTCTTGGGCCCTATGTATTGGTCATGTTTCTTATGATTAAAATAATCATCATCATCTTTGCCTGATCCCAACTAATTGCTGTCGGCTACACAAATCATACTCCACCATTCCAGTCTATCAAGGACCATATCCTTAGTTATTCACAAGTCTTTTTTACTACTTCCACCCACGTCACATCAAAAGTATAGTTTAATATCACAGTATTACTTATCATTTTGGATTTACCTCTTTTTTTTTTTTTTTTTTTTTTTTTTTTTTTTTTTATGAATTATCATCATCCTTGACTACTCTCAACTAACATCATTTCTTTGGTTTTGTATAATTAGACACGGTCTCAGATCCCATCTGCAACCACACCGGCTGGGTCTGGATCTAATGCAAGGACACCTCCTAAGAAGTCATCTGTTGGTCAGAAGAAACCACTTGAAGCACTTGGCACTCCCTCACCCCTTTCAAGGTGAAATTCATACTTTCAGCAGGTGCAGCATGATGATATTCCTACTTGTTTCAGTGTTGACTCTTGTTTTGTACTCACAATCAAGAGCCCTTCTAAGTGCACTTTTCTGGTACACCCTGCCCACATGTGCTAACTTGGCATATTTATGCAAGATCCAAGCTGCTCATCAGGTGGGACCCCTACCGTGTAGATCCTAGCCTGAAAATCAGACCAGTCTGCTTATCGGGTGTGCCACTTTTACAGAAGAAATGAATGGTTAGAAGGAATTGACCAGCGGTCCATATTCAGCATCACTTGTGACCCAACTGATGACAGACCAAGCCTAGAGTTTTGACACAGGCATCTACACATTGGAGCCTGCCTGATGAGAGGCTTAGATGTTGCACATGTGCCAAGTTGTCACATGTGATCTCTGATTACCGGAAAAGTGCAATCAAGCGAGTGCATTTCACATTTCTTGCATTTATTTGGTTGAAAAGGATCCAACGGTCTTGCTCATATCTAAGTTAGTTATCAAGAGCTCCAACTTTCTACATGCCATGGTGTGCCATCACAGCCATTACGGGGCCGTAATGACTATTACGTAAAGGTAATGGTGGCAACCGTTACACGTTATGGGGTTCCTGTATTGTTGCCATTACAGAATACCTTGGTACATACAGCGCACATGTACAATATCTGGGACACATTCATTTGATGTCATACCATGTATGGGTTGCAAGTGATAAAACATACTGGTGGCCCGGATGATCCTAGTCCGTGTTGAAGGATTATGATGATAAGCTGTGGACGGCAAGCAAAAAAGAATAGAACTCCAACCAAGAGTTGACATCATAGTGGGTTGATTTCCTCCAAGCAGTAGCTAGAATCATCTGGCCATTGTGCTTTTTGGGTTATGCCCCATATCCTTTGTTGGGCCCAACAGATTAATGGTGTGGATCTTGTGGATGTGCCACTTGTTCAGAATTAGAGTGCTTGATGACTATTTGGTATTAGTGTTTAGCACCAGATCCTTTCACTTATTTGCATTTAGTAAAGCTTTTTGTCTAACTAGTCTGTGTGATGCCACAGTAAGAAACAAAAGGCATCATCTGGTGCTCTTCTGGATCAAAGCATCGAACAACTCAATGATGTTACTGCTGTCAGTGGAGTTAACCTGAAGGTATGTATTATTTTAGATGCCATATGAATTGTTCACTCGCTGTATACATCTACATTTAGGTCAATTCAAAATTTTTAGATCTCTAGCAAAATCACTGTACCAGGTTAATTTCAAAACTCATGGTGCTATTGATCTTCTGTTTTGAAACAGGAAGAGGAAGAACAGCTCTTGTCTGCACCAAAGGAGGAAAGTCGAGCTTCAGAGGCCAGTCGAAGGGTTGTACAAGAGGAGGAAGAAAGGCTGATTTTGCAGAAGGGCCCTCTTCAAAAGAAAATAGCAGAAATCAGTTATAATCTCTTCTTCTTGAACAATTGTGCTTTCCATCTTGTTAGAGATTTTTCTCTAACTCTAGGTGCTATCAGGCAAGCTGCACCTCAGTAAAGTGCAGCAACTCATGTATAAATACATGTTTATATATGAACACACATTCTGGACCATCCAAATAGTGGGCCCGATTGTGTATGGAGCCTAGCCTGAAAATCAGACTGACTGGACAATCTTAACAATTGGATTTTACTCCGTCAGTTATGACCGCTGACTATTTACTTTTTATCTGTCTTTTGATGACCATTTTAGTGGTTATGATTATCTGATCGGTGTGATTTTCATTCCATACTCCTTCCACAATGGAGCCCATAATTTGGATGATGTTGATTGATGTGCATGCCACATGTTTGTCTGAATGTTTCTGTGCCTGAATGGAGGTGTAGGTTGCCTGATTTTACATTCTCTCAGAAATAAAAGGAGAAAATCAGTGTCATGCTTGAATAGGTTGATTTCTGTTGTCTGTGGCAGTGTCCAAATGTGGTGTCAAGAGTATAGGTAATGATGTGGAGCGTTGCCTTTCATTGGTGAGATACTAGCACCAGGCTTCCTCTTTTTCCATGGTGATTTTGGTTAGACACGTTTTCATGGAACTGAATTTACAGTGTGTGGAGGAGCGAATGCGTGGGTTGATAGGTAATCTGATAAGAATATCAAAACAGGTACAAATAAACATTATACATATATCATTCACATTGTCTCTTTCCTTTTCTTTTTCTTCTGGGGAATGGAAATATATATCACATTACTTAGAGCTGTTTATTATCTGATATTCCTGATTTCAATTGAAACTGTTTGTAGAGGGTTGATGTTGAAAAGCCAAGACACCGGATTTTTATCACCTCAGATGTTCGACGGCAAATTCTGATGATGAATCGGAAGGCTAAGGAAGATTGGGACAAAAAGCAGGCTGAAGAAGCTGAAAAGCTCCGAAAAAATAACGAAGTGGGTATCTCGAGGATCATGTTATTCTTTAAGAAGATTTGTCATTCTATTGCATTGAAGTTCTCAAATCACAAGCAGGCTTTCCGTATGTTCATGCTTTCGTTTTCTCCTCATATGTGTGCCTCAGCTCAACAAGCTTTACAGATCTCCCTGCCTCCCTCTCTCTCTCTCTCAGAAGAAGAAGAATATGTCATCTATTTGTTACTGCCCTCATACAGGGCCGATAATTTTGCTTACCCTTCATCTTTTTTATAGGTAACTAGAATATTCTGAAAGAAAATTCCTTTTTTTCTCCAATTTTACACACAACATTTAAGTAGGAAGGTAGTGTGTTGGCCAAAAAAATAAATAAAAATCAATTGGGAAATGCTTAAACACCCACCCAGCAACTATAGCTCTAATCAAGTAAAATGTTTGACCAAGGGGATATAGTGCCAATCGATCTTCTAAACTGCTTGTATTGGCTTGTTCACCTTCAGTTTTTTTGTGCCATTTGAACTGAATGAAGTGACCTAAATAGTGACCATCTTTTTTGGGTATTTTATGTTTACATGAATCTTTTCTTACGTCTCTAATATATTATGGAACAGTAAGTTGTTTATTCTTCTTTATAATCCAAAGTGGCAATTCTGGGAATCATATCAAATATCTAAATGGCAATGCATGGGGTTGTTCATACAGTCATCCTAGGGGCTTGCACGTATGGCCATACGGTCGCACGTGTGGGTAGTTGGCTAGGGTTTTAGGGTCCTAAATGGTTGGGTTCGGTTGGGGTTGAAGTAGGACGATGAAAAGTTGAAGAAAAAAGATGATTTGGATATTTCGGATAGGAATGAAAGAAGAGATATGGAGTTTTTGGGAAAATACATCTTTATGGATAGGAATGAAGAGAGAAGGAAGATGATAGATGGAAGCCTCGCACTTCCACTGAATGAGAAATGGAATCACATCACACCTAAGCTCCAAATCACACGGAATATTCTTCAAATTATATGAAGAAGAGAAAACACAGTTTGTTTGTTGTTTTTTTTTTTTTTTTTTCTTCTTTAAAATAACGGCATTAGGGCTCCACACACCCCCATTTCTGTTTTATAGTCTTAGAAAAGATCTCTTACAAAAAGACACTCTAAGATAAGATTCTTAACATAAAGACGCTTAATAAATTAAAAGTTGTTCCTTACTCCTAATCTCAACACAAATATAAACTATATCAAAAATAACGAAGTATGTAAACAATCTAAACAACTAAACTATTTCGTGGCCCAAGGGGGTCCATGATCAATACATCTGATGATGATGATCCAACGGTCCGATCATCGTGTCCACTTGATCTAATGGTCCGATGTGTCCATCAAGCTCCTATATGCAGCCCATGTGCATCTTCCCAGTGTGAGGTCTTTAAAGATGCATGAACATGATTGTGGGGTCTTTAACGCATCTAAGAACGTGAATTGGGCCAAGTGGGCCTCATGTAATGGTCGTCTAGCCATAAGGAGACTGACTCAGCTCTCCTTCGGTATGGTGCTCAGATGTCCTCATAAAAAAACTTGGCCAAGTTCTTTTCAGCCATCCATTTGTTTCGTTTATTCGAGACCAGGACATCCATAAAAAATGGGATCTAACTGATGGACACCTTGGATCCCACACCTACACTGCATTTAGCACATGTGTTGATGCATAGTGAGGTGCCTTACATGTGTGGACACAACAAAACTTCATTGTATGATCCTTGTCCTCATCTCATCATAACACCAGTAGAAATGTGATGTAGTCACCTTCCCATTTTTCAAATCCTTGGTATCAGTAGAGTACCTGTGCTTCCATTTCTAAATTAGTAAGCAATCTTGATGGGGACATCGCGCGCGCACACACAACCCCCCCCCCCCCCCCCCCCCCCCCCCCAACACACACACATGTACGCAAGGAGGAGAAGGGCCCCACCATCAATCTGGATCGATGATGACGTCCAGGTAGGGCCTCCTAGTTAGAGTGCTACGTTTTTGTTCGTTGGAGTGGACCGGATAGTCGTGCGAATCCCACCATGAGTTCTCATGATCGTAGCCCACTGTTCTAATTAATCTAATACTTTGAATTTTTCTTATTATTGTTATTAGGAATCTCATGGATGGTTTAAATTGCTTTGATTAGTTGTTATTTTTTATTACTTCGTCTCCATGTAATAGATTATGCACATGGCGTGAGTTTTGGGGTATAGGGTTTTATTATAAATAGGCACCCCTTGTAGTCTTTTTTTTTTTTTTTTCCTTATTGAAGATTAATAAAATTTCTACATTTTTCTCCTCTAAATTCCCGAGTTGTGGAGATTCAATTGGGTGTGAAACCCTCCCATCATCGAAGGGCTGACTACCGTGGTGTGAAGCCACACCTATCTCGATTTGCCCCCACCTCTACCATCCATATTTCTTTCACCTACAATCATCTACGCTTCAAATCCATCCTCTATTGCAGCCGTTTTTCTCTTTACAACAAATTTCTAGAATCTGACCCTGCAGAAGAGCTGAAACTTCGGCGGAGCACCACGCACAGACTGTACATCGGATCAAGTTAAAATTTAGAGGCTTTGTGGCCCACCCTTGGCCGACTAGGGCCAAGTTAGCTGTTTTCCGATTTGTTGGCCTTGCACACGTGCGGGACACCTCTAGCTCATGTGCGTCTGGGCCTTCATCACTGTCCATGCGTGCGACGCTTATCTGGTTCGTCTCTCTCTTTCACCCCTCTTTCACCCCAAATCCCTAACCCTAACCCTAAATCACTCAAATCTCCAATTTTATTCCCTTTCTTTAACGTTAGGGTTCCTCAAACTGAAATCTGTGAACCCCTTGAATTGGGGAATTATTTCTGTGCATGTGTGGATGAATTTACCCTCATTTGATTATTGTTTAGTATATAATTTTGATTGATCCAACCCTAGCTTGTGTAGGCCTGGGCCTGCATAGATTCCCCTTGATTGAATGCTTGAACTTTTGTGTGGGATATGGAATTTTGCGTAATTGTTTTTGAACTAATGTGATCTAGAGCCTGAAAATCTTGCACATCATATTTAAATTTCATGTCCTGCATCAAATCTCTAATGAGCTTTGTACTTCTTTCTATTGTTTTATCCCCCCAGCAAGGTTCAAAATGTCAGTACAGGAACACATATGAGTCAACTCCAAAACCTATTCCTGTTGGTATATATTCGTCCAATAAACACTACAGGTCAGTCATATTGTGCATCTCGACTAATTTAGCCCTTTGTCAGTGATGTTTGACATATGAAAATTGCATCATGTTTTTCCCTACCCGATACATATTGGCCAATACAATACATATCCATCCAATAATTTGAGCCTTCACCCCTGGTGTTCAAGTTGGCTGATAACCTTCAATATTGCAAACTACAATGTCCAATAGGCTTCTAATTACACATCTTCAAAAGAATGTGGGGCCCATGTAATGGAGGTGTTTGTTGCTCTAGGGCATGTCGTTCTAGGTACTCATTTAAATGCTCCAATTGGAAAAGAACCCAGCAGTTTTAAACAATGACTTAGGAGCAGCCTTGTTCAAAAGCATGCCTATTTCATTAGTCACATTGTCGTGTCTGTGGGTGGAAACCAAAACCATTCTCTAGCATTTTTTTGGTGTCCTTGTCTGGTATTTGATCCTGCATAGCTACCATCTAAAAGCTAAGAGAATTCTCTTGCTGGTTGATACTTTCCTCAGTATTGCTTTAATAGTGTAAATAGCATGATGCTTGTGAGGTCTAATTAGATCTCCTCCCCATTTTTCTTCCTTTATAAAATGTGTTATGATTTCTAAAGATATATTTCTGTGATCTTCTCATCACTTTGGGGCCCTTGTTGCAATAGCCCTATTTTCCTATGATTCATGAATACTTAAAGACATTTTTTTTCCCACAAAGTTATCTGTATAACAGCAAACATAACTTGGATCTTTATTTGAATATGGGTGAATGCAGACCGAGGGAAATCCGGGAGCTGAGGTGGACAAGGACAAGGATAAAGACAAGGATGAAGGTCGTTTAAAGGCACCCAAGGTATCGTAGATGAAAATGAATACATTTTAATGGCAAAAGTCTCAAGCATCCTTTTTACTTCGGTTATCTAGTAGTATAAATGTTGTACATTGTATAAGACCTGCTCAATTTATGGTTATATAATAGTCTTAAGGTTGTACATTGTATAATACCTGCTCTGACTGCTAAAAACATCCTTTTTTACTTCCAGTTATATAATAGCATAAAGGTTGTACATTGTATAACCCAAAATAAAAAGGATGGGTTTATTTTGCAGATAGTGGGTGCTGATAGCACTTTGCTTTTTTTCTTCTTTTCTAAACACTAACCTACCCATGAAGCCAAACAAAGAGGAAGATGATAAAATGCGGACAACAGCTGCGAATGTTGCTGCCCGAGCTGCTGTTGGAGGAGATGACATGCTGTCAAAATGGCAATTGATGGCAGAACAAGCCCGGCTGAAGCGTGAAGGGATACAGGATGGGGCATCTAGTGGCTCACCAGGTAAAGATCCGAGCCGCAGGCCTTTATCAGCCTCTGGAAAGACTTCTAGGGACAACCAAGAAGTTGAAAACAAAGGCCCTTCTGCTGGTTCTGTATCAGGTAGTTATGATGCTTATATTTTTCCATTAAAATTTTCTGATTTTACCAAATATTAAAGTTGCCTTTGTCAACTTGGCTCGAGGGATTTGCAATGGTTGAGCTGTATGTTGAGAGATCCAGCAGATTAGATATGGCATGTCGCAATTCAGCTTTGGGCATTGCTATCAGGGATGCTTTACAGAAGTTAGCATTGTCCGCGCTATACACATGGAGAACATGTATGAATATTTGGATTGTTGATCTGGTGGATTTCCACATGGGTGAGGCACAGTTCTAATCACCACACAGAAGGGCCACTTGAACAATACAGATGTTTTGTGCATGTCATGGAACTCCATGCAGCATGTGCAGTGCAATAGCGTTACCTGTGGATTTTATATAGCAGTCTTTGAGCGATTTATTATTAGACCTTTGCTAAGCCCTACGCACCCACGCATGTGCCAGCATGCCACAATAGGTCCAAGTTCCAAACTATCCATCAGAATGGCACCGCTATATTGATGCCCTAATCCAATAATCAGGTTGATCCACTGGTCAGGTGGGCCACAGTTTGCAAAACAAATGTATGGCTCTGATGAACTTGGCTGATTTTTTTAACCCGTTTACCTGTTTCCGCTATTGGGGCCCGCATGTTGATTGGACTAGATTTTCTTTTTGGGAAAACATTTATAAGGTTGGACCAACCTGATGGATGGATTAGATCTCCCACGCATGTACCATGTTGGTGTATGTGTTGTATGTAGACAAGTGTCAACTTAGGAAAGCTCTTGTTATTAAAGGTATTAATTGTATTGGTTTTTGTCTGAGTTGTTATGTAGGTGCCACAAGGAAGTTTGGGAGGAACCAGGTAATCATGCCACAGACAAAAGTGGCACGCAGCATCTCTATTAAGGACGTGGTTGCAGTCCTGGAAAGGGAGCCACAGATGTCCAAGTCGACTTTGATCTATCGCTTGTACGAGAGAATGCATGGCAATGCTGCGCCAGAATGATCCGGGGAAACAGCAGAGTATGTGGTAGGCATCTTTATCCCCGGTTACCAAGAGGAATCATATAGTGCTGATGCTGATCCAGACCATTAACTTAATGGGCCCTACTGTGGATGGACGTCACCTTGAAAGCTCCTCCAAATTGAAAGATCCTAGACCATCAATCAGGAATCTACAAATAGACAGCCAAAATAAAAATAAAAATGCAGCAACAGTCTGAAAGAAAGGAGGCAAAAATTGCATGGCCAGGATCTTTAAATGTGGAAGAAATCTGGGGAAACCCCTTCCGGCAGGGCTCATTTAACCAATGGTGATCACTGGTCTTTGTGCTTCACGTGCACTGATGAGGTGCATTAGGACCTTTGAATTCCTCAGTTACTGAATGCCCTACCTATAGTAGGTTAAGGCTATTTCTATCTTGATTTGGAGGCTTGCTAAGAACAAAATCATGTATGCCCTGCTCATCTACATGCTGTTACATGTGCCTATATATATATATATATATATATATATATATATATATATATATATATATATGAGCGGTATATAGTTGTGTGGTCTTGATTTCATTTGAATTAGTAATTGGAGAGGCTTCCATGGTCATTCTGTTAAAATGTCTGGTTTCAGTTGTACAATAATTACTTGAGAAAGTCACCACACGACCAATCTTCAAGTGTAGGGCCCACTGATGGCTGTAGTAATCTGCTGGTGGCCAACTGCTTTTACATGTTTCTTCCACGTCCAAGTGAAGTCAAAATTTCTGCAAAGACCATCCCTGATGCTTATATTCACGCATCGAAAGCATGATCTGAATCTCAGCAGGAGAAAAATGTCAAATGCTTCGATGCAAAAATGTTGCTCCTGAAATTCCTACTCCAGACTGGTGTCCGAGTTGTCGAATCCTAGGCTGTTGGAGGAAGGGATGAGAAGGGAAGTGCAAATGGTTCACAGGTACTGGATACCATGTTGTAGATGAATTCAATCTATATTTGGAGGTATGATTCTTCTATTCCTAGGCAATGTAATTCCAATGTTGAAATTCATGTATTGAGAGGTGATTAGTAAATAAACTGGGTTTGTTGTAACTCTGACTGACTTCATCCATCTGGATATGTGTAAAGTCTTGTAACGGCAAGTTGTCTTGCACATGCTCTGCAGGTCATGCAATGTAGGACTCAAGCGCCTGGGATTGGTAATGGTGGAAGATGTGCAGGGTTTATGATGGTTGGTGACATGTGTAGCATTATGGCGCATATATGGTGCTTGTCAAGCACCTAGGACGGAGAATGGTGGAAAATGTGGGGAGATTATGATCGTTAGTGATGCGTGTAGCATTATGGCACATGCGTATCAACCATCACATGCCAGAGTATACATAAATACCGAATAAATCTCAATTTCTTTTTTTTTTTTTTATTTTCATTAAATGAAAACGAACAAGGGCGACGTGAAACCATGCCCTGCGATGGGCACTTGATTCGGTATTAACCCCTCCATTACCAAGTCTGTGGTGGAAAAGCTTTGTGAGCCCGACCATGATGTGCGTGTTTTATCCTGTCTATTTATTTTATTTTTTAGGGATGAGACCGAATATTAGGTAGTAGGGCTGAAAGTTGGGCGGGTTAGTGCTCAACCCTATCCCAACCCAAGGTTCTTGTACCTCAACCCTAATCTAACCTAACCCAACCCAACCCAACCCAACCTCGGGTTGGGAATTCTCAACCCAAGCCCAACCCAAGCGGGTTCGGTCGGGTTGGTCGGGTGGATACATGCTAATATTTTAATGATTACATTAGTTTATTATATTTTAATACACATCTTATTTTTTATATTTATAATTTTATTAATTATGTATGTTGTTATTTATTGCAAAGAACTTCATTTATTTTAAACAAACGAACTAAAATATAGGACAACTACTCATTTAAAAGTTGTGTTGTGTAGCACACAATCTATTTGGAAGAGAGAAATCCAACATTTCTTGTTAGCTTGAGTCATCAAAAATGATGTGGACCAATGAGATCCGACAACACTGGAACTTTCTATGTCTTCAACACATACTATCTGTACTCAATTATAATTTATAAGTAACGTATATATTGATCAGGTTTGGGTTGGGTTGGGCGATCCAAGACCTCAACCTGAGCCTGACCCAAGATTTATTGGGCGATCCAAGACCTCAACCCGAGCCCGACCCAAGATTTATCGGGTTGGTGTTTGTATAGCTCAAGCCTGAGATCGGACTCGATAGATCTTGCCCAAGCCCAACCCAATGTCGGGTCGGTCACGGGTTGGTCGGGTTTAACCCGCCCAACTTTCAGCCCTATTAGGTAGATCCAAAGCGCCAGTCGACCACACCACAGGAAACAGTGGAGATTGAACGGCTGCCATTGAAAACTTCCTGGGGCCATAACAATTTTAGATCAAGCTGACATTTGTGTTTTCCCTTCTTCATTCAGGTTTACTCGATACTATGAACAAATTGGATGAAAAATAAACATTGCAATGACACTCAGAGGTTTTCAACTATAAGCGTTCAATCCTCACTATTTCCAATGGTGTCGTCCACTATCAAGTCTTGTAAGTCCATCGTTCCACGCGGATGTTCATGTATGAGTATAAAGGGTCGTTTGGATGCCTGTAATTTTTTTGGTCATAAACACGTTATACTTGAAAAGAGTTTTAGGTGTAACTGGTTTCCATGCTATTCTGTTTGGCTTTTAAATGATAATCTGTTTACGGGTAAATAGATTGTGTGTTCGGTTAGCATGTAAAATGTCTACAGTGAATAAAGCAGGTATTTGTATGAAAGAGTTTGGGTGGTAAACCTTTCAAAATCTACAAAAATCACGTAAGAAAGAACTGATTTTTTTAGGGCCTTAAGAGGGCATTAAAGCATGCACACACCAAACGGATTGGATGTCTCCCACCCATTGGTGGGCCCCAAATGCAATCTAGGGGCGTGTTTGGCTAGGTACATTAGAGCGGAGCAGATGGGATGGAATACGATTTAAGGTAATCGATGGACTGTCAGTTGTTGTCCATTGATTCCATCGGATTGCAATAGTGGAGGATGGGGAAGGAAGCGTGTTTGGATGGGTCATGGGATTGAGTAATGCTCCAGTGTTAAACGATAGTAGTGTTTGGAAAATGTACTGTTTATTGGTACTCTCATGCGGATGGCAATAGCTCGCTTCGAACGAATCGATAGCTCGCTTCGAACGAATCGATCCAGATAAAAGATGGAAAGATAAGCAGTATGGAAAAAGTCTAAAAAAACATAGAAAAATAGAAAAAAAAATAAAGAAAACCCACTTCCAAAATCCATCAGACGACATCCAAACGAGTGCATTTGAGCCAGTTATCAGGGGAAAAATTATAAGAAGATCCAGAACTTTCTCTCAAAAAATTCTGTTCTTTGGAAACTACGATCTCTATGTACTCAGCCTCTGTCTCTAAAGCCCCGACTTCAATGGATAGAAGTCTCTCATTTTCTTCTTCTTCTTCATCATCATCATCATCCAAACAAGCTTCTTCCTGGCATAGAAGGCTGGAGAGCGATACAGAGGCGTGGCACGCTTATGACTAGAAGAAAACCGTCCAAACCGTGAAATCCGCATCTGTTCTAAGCCCTACATAAAACATACAATTCTGTGGGGCCCACCATGTTGTATATGTAAAATCCACTCCGTCTATCAGGTTTTATCATGGATTTTAGGCTATATGGTCAAATATCAGATGAACCCACCACTCAGATAAACCACACGACATGGAACAATGGGAATAATATGCCAACTGTAGATTTGTGTGTGGGGCCATCAGGGTGTATATCGTTCATCGAACCTGTTAATCAGGTGTAAATCACCGGAATAAAAAAAAAATATAAAATTCAGCCTCCTATAAAACTCAAATAGGTCACAGCGTGTGAGCTTAGTAGTTTTATATTGTTCCCATTTTTATGGCCTATATTTGCTCTTCTTCCAGCTTATCTTCTGTATGTACGGTCAAAATAATGCTTCTCGTCCGATGGACGGAGTGGATTCAACATATAGACATGGTGGACACCACAGATCTTAGGTCTTTTAACCAGTGACCTATCCCGAATCCCACGGTGTCTTGAGGGATGGGCGATCTGCACTTGGGATTTGCCGAATCCCTAAACTCAACCGGCTGCAGCTGGATGGATTACACCATCATAACCTACTTAATACGGTACAATTCTTTCTACCCCATTTGGCCAAACACGCCCTTGTAGTTGTTAATGGTGGACATCCCATCGTTCCCTCGTGTGGTCCATTTAATAATGGATGACCCATGTAGCACATGATGGATAGATTGGATACACCATGCATGCCCATTATAGTAAGCCCCGTGTATCATAAGTGTATATTAATTGTTATGTTCTAATATATATATATATATATATATATATATATATATATATATATATATATAGTCTTTTTAGTAGTAAAAACTTCATCTGTGACACAACATGTCTTTTTATCAGGTTTCAAATTACAAGTGTAATTTTCTTATAACTTAAGGACTTTACTGGCATCCAAATGACTCATATGATTCAGCAACTACCATAGCCTCCTTATATACTACTCCGAGGAAGCAAGATATTAATATCTTGAATCTGGATCATCTGCTTGCCATAAGGATTGTCTGTTTCCTGCATGGTGATTGGTTTACATTGCCAACACTGCTGCATTAAATGCAATTAAATGCAATCTGTGATGACGTAAGCCAATTATGATAAAGGATCTGGATTCATCTAAAATCTTTGATTTCATATGCAGTGTAATTTGTAAATTCTAGCTTTGAATCCAACCCTTGTTATAGCCTCTGTTTTCTGTGACGTAAGTGTCAAGCTTGATTCTTCCTCATGTTTGGGCTCATTATCTAAAATTAGCTAATGGACGGTCACTATGTTTAAAACACATACATACAATCATAGTGGGGCCCAAGCCCAAAGATCTTTTGTGCCATTGACTTGGGCAGTGGAGGGGTCATAACCCCATCCGAATCCACGCGGTGTATACTGCGGTTGTACGTGAACCTTCCCAATCTGAGTACATGCGGTGTATACAGCGACCCAGAGAAGTTTTTAATGGTGAGTATTCAATCACCACTGTTTCCTGTGATGTGGTCCACCTAAGATTTGGATCTGCTTCATTTTTAGCATCGTGCCCTAAAATGAGCTGTCAAAACGTATGGACGGCGTGGATATTATTTACACACACATTACGGTGGGCCCCACAGTCAGGGATCCACCGAAGCTGGAGCCGAAGCTGCTCCTCCTTTACTCTGGCTGGTGTTTACGTTTACGACGGGAGCGCTAACGGCGCAAGATAGCTAGATCCCTTCGCCGTTGCCGAAAAAATCATGTGCTTCCCGACATTCGCTCGCCGTTCTTCTAATCTTCTCGAAGTCCTTTCCATCATTCGACATTTCAGCTCTTCAAATTACTATTTTTCTTTCTACCCAGAACAAACGACGAAATTACGAAGAGACCGCAACCGTGATATCTTGAATTTCGATCCTCGACAAATCAATGTAAAAATAACTAGCCTCGGTAGATGCCGTAAAATCAAAGAAGCGCGGAAACTGTTTGAAGAAATGCCCCAGCGAGATGCCGTTTCTTATGCTTCGATGATCACCGTTTATCTCAAGAATGGCCATCTCCAGAAAGCCGAAAAGCTCTTCCAAGAGATGCCCGAAAGGAATGTTGTAGCTCAGTCAGCGATGATTGACGGCTACGCGAAAGCAGGCTGGATAGATGAGGCTCGACGGGTTTTCGACGAAATGCCGGATAGGAATGTGTTCTCATGGACGAGTTTGATTTCTGGGTATTTGAGAATTGGGCACGTTAGTGAAGCTTGTCGGCTTTTCAATCAAATGCCCATAAAGAACGTCAATTCGTGGACGGCGATGGTTTTGGGCTATGCTCGGAATGGTTTGATTGTCGAAGCGCGGGAATTTTTTGATCAAATGCCGGAGAAGAATGTTGTTTCTTGGACCAGTATGATCAAATCTTATGTAGATAATGGTATGGTGGATGACGCTCGTAAGCTGTTCGATGAGATGCCCCACCGAAATTTATACTCATGGAATACAATGATTTTGGGTTGTTTAGAAGACGGGCAAATAGCCCAAGCTATCCAATTGTTTGAATTAATGCCTCAGAGGAATGTGATTTCGTGGACGACCATGGTTACAGGTCTGTCTCGGAACGGATCGGTAGAAATTGCACGAGAATTCTTCGATCGAATGCCGCAAAAGGACATCGCAGCATGGAATGCAATGATCACGGCATGTGCAGATGATGGACGCATGATCGAAGCGAGCAGGCTTTTTAATTCAATGCCTGAAAGGAATGTGGTAACTTGGAATGCGATGATCGATGGGTATGCAAAAAATGGGCCTGAGAAGGAAGTTATGATTCACTTGGTTCATATGCTTCGCTCGAGCAATAGGCCAAATGAAACTACATTCACTAGTGTATTAACTGCTTGTGAGGGTCGAAGCGAAGTAACACAAGCTCATGCACACTTTATACTGCTCGGCTTCGAGTCTGATACTTCACTAACTAATGCACTGATCACAATGTATTCTAGGAGTGGGGATGTTGGCTCAGCCCAGTTCGCTTTTGAGAGGCTCATGGGCAAGGACATTGTGTCATGGACGGCTATGATCTTAGCATATTCTAACCATGGGTGTGGCGATCGCGCACTGTGTATCTTTGCACGTATGCTGCGGGCCGGGGCTGAGCCCGATGGGGTCACATTCATCGGCGTCCTATCAGCTTGTAGCCGTGCAGGCCTTGTCAAGAAGGGTAAACTGATCTTCAGCTCAATGAGTCGAGCCTATGGCTTAGAGCCGAATGCCGAGCACTACTCTTGCCTGGTCGACCTTCTCGGCCGAGCAGGCCTCGTCGACGAGGCAAAGACTGTAGTCATTCGAATGCCGCCCAGTGAGAGGGATGGGGCTGTTTTAGGGGCATTGCTCGGCGCGTGCAAGCTGCATGGGGACTTCGAGGCGGCAGCCCAAGTAGGCGAGGAACTGATCAAGCTCGAACCCAGCGGCTCAGGGGCGTACATGCTGCTGGCCAACGTGCATGCCGGACGTGGGAAGTGGGATGATATGGCACTTGTGAGGAAGAAAATGAAGGAGAGGAAGGTGAGAAAAGTTCCTGGTTTTAGTCAAATTGAAGTTAAGAATAGATATCATGTGTTTTTTGTGGGGGATAGGGTACACCCTCAGGTGAAAGAAATATATGAAATGTTAGAACAAGTGCTGCTACCACAAATGAAGGATATGAGATACTTGCAAATGGTCCCATCTTTTACTTTTAAGAATTAAAGGGAAAATTGTAGGTATTCACACTAATACAACCCAATTTTGCACTATTAAATACCGAGTATCCAGCTTTTATATATTTTTGTTATGGACCTTATGGTCAATGAAATAAACTAATTAAAATTTCAACAGTTTAGTCTTTGTTAAGATCCCAAGGTTTTAATAGCATAGCTTGACATTTTGTCTTTTGACATATTAGTTAGGTTTTTAACATTTGGTATCAGAGCCACCACCATGTAGATAGGGCAACCTGGACCAAAGTGAAAGTCATGACATAGAGAGGGCTATTTAGACAACTAGAATGCAACTGCCATAAATGGGCTACCATGTAGATTAGGCAACATAGATTAGAGTAAAAGCCGCCATGAAGTAAAGAGGGCTATCTGGACAATTAGAGTGCAACTGCTATAAATGGGTTACCTTATGGACTGGGAAATTTAGATCAGATTGAAAGCTGTCATGACGTGGAGAGGGCTATCTAGACAACTAGAGTGCAACTGCCATAAATGGGCTACCATGTGGACCGATAACCTAAACTGGAGTGAAACCTTTCACGACGTGGAGAATGCTATCTTGACAACTACAGTGCAACAGCCATAAATGGGCCACTGCAGATGTTATGATCTCAAGGGTTTAATTGCTTAGCCTCATGCGTTCTGTAAACCACCTTGGGGCTTTAGGCATATTGGTTAGGTTCTTAAGAGTCTCCTAAATGAATTTAGGGTCAGGTGGGTTACTCAATTCTATAGAATATGTTACTTTTTAAAATTAATAATTTTATTTAATTATATTAATTATTTAAAAATCATGAAAATTTCATGTTCTAGTGTGAAAATGTCTTCACAAGGTTGTTAATGAATTGGGTCTAGGCTAGATGCAGCATTATCCATACTCATACCTATGTCAGCCCTGATATGAACACCTATAGACACATCTACCTATTAAAGTGTTGACTACTCATTAGGGCATTGGATATCAATTTTTATATAGAAATTAAAATAAAACAATAATAAAAAATCCTACCACCATTTAACTCAAAAGATTAAATTTTATAGCAGAAAAAAATATTTATAGTTTTTTATTTCTTTAATTTTTTTTTAAAAAAAGAGCATAATTTTCATTTAAAAATGGTTGAGTGGGTGCTTTGATGGGAGGATAGGCCAGGCCTAGCCTAGATGGTTATCTTGTGGTCTGGGCCATTCTGGTGTTAGCTGACACTCTTCAAGCCCAGATTAGCCCATTAACACGCCTGGCCACCGTTATTACTCACGTGTCATGTGTATGATACGCATCCACCTCATCAGCATGCGTATAAGACACATTAATGTTGATCCAGGCCGTTGAAGTCGTGGGCCTCGGAGGATGGAGAATAGTGGATATTGCATAGATTGACGGATCATAGCTTAGCTGAATCAGCACGTTGAATCTGGCCCACTGGATATTATCTTTCTAAGCATATTTTATTGATCAACGGTCAGGATTTGCATTCATGTATGCGATGTGCAGCGTGGATGAGTTGATACCCTCTAGAGAATGGTGGCAAAGGCATCCCTTACCTTAATACTAGAGAGAATTCCTAAAGCAATTTGTACAATCTAATTTGATGAGGTGATTCACGACGCACGTATCTCGATCAGAGCCATACATCAGGTGGTCCACAAACAGGCGGGCCACGCATATAGGCGAATGATTGATGGCTATAAATTATTACCAATGTTCCATATTGAACACATGTCACCAATTTGATAAGTGTACTCCTCGCCTGATTTATCAGCCAGTACATGTTCATGGTGGGCCCGATCTGAGAACCCATTTTGTAAATGAGCTAAGACATCCACTCGAACCTAAGCCTAACCTGACCCGACCCCTTTAACTCCATTTGGATTGGCCTTGTCAACAGGGCGGACCCACCACGAGTAGACACAAGGGTAAGAATATTCATTCTTTCAGTTTTTGGGCTGGCTCGGTTGACTCATATGGGCCAGTCCATTGATAAGATATAAGGTAGGATAGATCCTCGCATTAATGAAAAAGCACATGTACGCATGTTAAGTAGAGCTGTACACGAGTTGAGTTCGAGTTGAGCTAGGCCAAGTTCGGCTCAGTTCGACCCCACCATGACCCAAGCTTGAGCTCAGCTCGATTCGGTCTTCTAGCTCATCCCTCTAGCTCAACTCGGCTTGCGAGTTCGAGTTGAGTCGAACTAGGATCAAGTTGGGTCGAGTGAGCTATTCGAGTCGAGACTCTCAGGGATCAAGTTGGGTCCTTACTCTTGCTCGGGTGGTAGACTCTTAAGAGTTTCAACTCCCGGTCAGGGTTTGAGTAGCCATAGGTGGGGAAATTCCACTAGCGTGAGTGTGTGGGGTGTGTGTGCGTGTGTAAAAAAAAAGGAAAAAAAAAGCTATTTGAGTCGAGTTAATATTATTTTACAAATTATTATAAAATAATTAAAACGATAAAAAATTAATATTGTTAAAACTGAGACAGGTGTAATGGCAGTGCATAACAAGTTAATACAAGATAGCAAATAACAATATGAAAATGTTATAAGAAAACCATAAACTCACTCAAAATTCATCGGCATCTTATTATTATGGTCCATACGAGGAACGCCTTCCCGACCGACGGATAAAAGAGTTATCACCTTCATGTGAACCTGATTCATCAACATCGCTTTCGTCATTCCATCCACTTAAAGCATTTTTAGTTTCAACGATGATAGGAGATATATTTACATATGTAGATGTGTTATCTTCTCTAGGGTAATTGTTTACTTCTTATGAATCAGAAAGTGGTGAAACTTCACTATCATGTTCCTGTATAGATTTAATTAACATTTTCAATGGTTCTTTATGAGGCGATTTATAAGGAGTTCTCAACATCTTATAAAATGATGAAAGTCTGGAGAGAAACTTTGATGTTTTATGGTTCTTTTTTGTTTCCGTGTTCGGCCCTGCCTCAATGTCATGTTATCTTGGAGGACATCAATATATAGATGCCTCCGCCTCTTCCCTACTTACGTTCAAGGCAAGTTTCAGTTGTTTTTCTTCTAAAGCTTTTAAATGTAATGTTTCATAGTATTTATATGTGACTTTACCTTTGTGGCCTTGCCTAACGATAGTGTCAAGGTAGCTTTACCTTTCGATCGTTGGTTAGATTTACCTTTCAATCGTTGCTAGGCTTTTGCGTTGGAGCTTTGCATTGAAACTTTGTGAGTGGAGCTTGGAAAGCTTTGTATTGAAGCTTTGTGATTGGAGCTTTATTCTTGTTTAAGATGATTTAGTAAATAAAATGAGTTAGTAAATAAATTGGTTACAATATAATATTGACATGTCAGTACTCAATGCTAATAACAGCTTAATAATAATTTGTTAAAGCGAATATCAATTTGACAGAAATATCATAATAGACGATGTACTGGCAATCATTGATCCCTTTCATAATCGGTGATCGTCAGCAATCTCAGCAATACTACTCTGTAATGTATATAAGGCAGCAATTCTTTTGTAGTGATTCTGCCGATTGATTGATATAATATTATGTAATGTATAAATATTACCTGATTTGCCCCCTTTTGATTGGGTGAGATTTTCTCTGATAATCTTCACAATCAAAACTATTTTACTTTTCGGCTGCAGAAATAATTCGTAATACTCCCGGGCTTGAGCATTATCATATAATAGTTTAGTTGTGGTAATGATTCTTCTCCAATGTTGACTTACAAAAATTAATACTGATAATTATTATCTCAGAAAATCAACAATTTTCTTTTTCGGGATCAAAGAACTAAGAGTTTCGCAGGACTTTTCAGAATGATATGTTGAAAAGAGTATTTAGAGATTGTGTTTTTCTCTGATTTCTCTATTCATTGAGCATTCTTTATTCTTGCTTCACCAAAGAACGAAGGTTCATGAAGATATACGACTGACATACTGCTTGTTTTTTTTATGTTATTTGCTTTTTTGAAAAATCATTAACGCTCTGGGCTCGCTGTTCTCTTTTTTGTCCTGCTTTCTTTCATATGTCATTGTAATTGCACATTTTTATCTTCTTCATTACTATTTTTTTTGTTATCTTGAACATAACTTGACTTGATCCCATTCTTCCAGAAGATATCGATATGATGCCCCCAAGTCTTTCCATTGACTAATGAATTTGTTAATTGATTCGTCTTTCTCGTTGGTGAACAGAGATCAATTCAGTCAAACTAACTTCTTTGGTCTCGTCTATCTTTAATCGTAACTGCTTCAACTTTCTCTGGTATTTTCTGTAGCAGTGGTTATAAATTGTTGATGTAATCTTGTGCAAATCCGTTGGGTATGAAGTAAACAATCGCATTAGTTGGGAGAAAAGTCATTGCAATTGTGTAAGGACGAAATACATACTATTTAAAATAGCGTATCAGTTATTTTAATTAAATAAAAGTATACTTTATTTTAGAGATTAATGAGAGGATGTTCCCATTGAGAGTCGCCATTTCGACAACAAACAATGATAAAAATCCTCTAAATATTTTCTAAGTTATCATTGAATAATTATAATTACCCAGCAGAGTCATCATTTAGTTTCGACGAGAAACGAATGCATTTGGATTGGAGAATTATCATTCAATAATAACAAAGAAAGAATGAGAGAACAATCAATATTATATATTTTATTAATTCTAAATTCTTTTACATCCTCTTGTTTCCCTTGATTCTAAAACAAAGTACAATGAACCAACATAGAGAGGTAGTTCAATGGTAATTTCAGCATATTTGGTGTCCGTTAGAGTGATAGAGGGATTGTGTGAGTCCAAGATCCTTATTTCAATCCAACATAAAAGATCCTTATTTCAAGCCAACATCGGAAGTTGAAGTGTAGAGAGAACCCACAAAATTGCACCGTACGATAAGCTTTATTGCGTGGGTCCGCGTAACATGTCTATGTTGCACGGGGGCGCGCAACTTGCTTGTATTGTGGGCAGGCTTGTGTTGCATGGGAGGGCGCATAACTCTCTTGCTCCTTCATTTTTCACTCTCCTTCTTTCTTGCATCTCTCTGGAATTTCTCTGGACCTCTCCTCCAAATGAGGAAGGGGATGGGTATTTATAAGCTTTCACATGTGTAAGACCTTGAATGATGTGCCATGAGGCCCACTGTGCTCATCTCTCTTGTTGCACGGGGCGCAACAGACTACCTTTGTTCTGTGTTGCATCGATCTGCACAACTCAATTCTCTGTTGCGCGGCGCGCAACACACTATATACATCTTTTATATTGTGCAGACCCACGTAACTCAATTCATCTCTCTTTCTTCTTTATCTTTGATTTTTTCTTTCCTTTCGAAATCTTTTCTTCATCACTTGTTCTTTCCAACAACGCACAACAAGGGCTTTTTATATTTTTGTACACCAACACTCCGCAAAAAAGAAATCACAACATCATTTGTATATGCATTATCTAGCGTGATTGAAGATATCCTACTTTCGATGCCTCAATCCTGAAGACAATTGTACACGCAATCTGAAATAACCAAATAGGTATGAGGGGAAGGAATGTGATGAAAGTTTAAAATTTATTACGTATATTCTAATCTGCATTCATATAGTGTGCAGTTAGCGACATGTACTCCTTCCTTTGGTTTGATGCCATCAACAAGTCTGAAGTAAGACTTATACATGATACTGATGACAGAATGACTTTCATCTTTGTCATCTCATTCATATACATCTTCATGCATCCTCTTTTCACCGTGACTTGCGAACACTTCTCAAATCTTTGATTCTAATATCTGTTGTATTTGCTAAAAACTCTACTCTCTATAAATCTAATGGTTTCTCCTCAATAATAACTATTCTTACAAACCACTTTTTGAGTTTATCTTTTTCAAATTTATGAGTGATGAGAGCAGCTTGTATGTCGGAGTTGCTTCTTTCAAATGAGGCAAATGAGAGCAATGATTGGCCTGAACGTATGATTTTTGGATTCTTAGCACAATTAATAGTATGTTTGTAATAATCTGATGTTGATCTCCCAGAATGCTTTACGAATGTTGACTTACAATGCTTACATTTAACCTTCATAATATGGTTTGAACCTTCTTTCACCTCAACCTCTTCAAAATCATCTTAAACTGCTAATCTTTTTTTTTTTTCTTTATTCGACGTATCTGAATTTAAGTTTTTCTCGTCTCGTTCAACATCAACAATTAGAGGGGATGTGTCAGAAGCACCAACACCAAGGGTAGTAGGGACATTCTCACTAGACATATTTAATTATGAAAATAAGAAAACACGCTTACGGTATATGAAGTTCGAAGGTGTGATTGTAATATGTAATTTGTAAGTAGGTATTTTCTAACATCTCCTAACTTTTAATTTCACTTTTTATCCAATTCAATAATATATCATGTACTCTACTCACACAATTTACATGTGAGTCTAAAATTCGACAGTATCTCCCCATAATTATACAATATATATAAAAATTCTCTACTATTTGAGTATCATCACCATTATCTATTATTCACAAATGGGAGAAAGTTAACCAGTTGATAACCATATATTTAGAGAATAAATTGAGTTAATGTACCGAATCTCGAACTCTGTAAATTGTGTATGCAACATTAAGGTACATGATATATTACTAAACTGTCTAACTTGGACAATTTAAGAATTGACACACACACACACACACACACACACACACACACACACATATATATATATATATATATATATATATATATATATATATATATATATATATATATATATATATATATATATATATATATAATATCAAACTAATAATTGATTTGAACACAATTTATTGTATATGAATTTTTAAACCGGTAGATAGATTATTAAATTCATTTGTCAAGTGTCAAGTGAAGTCACTCTGAAAACTAATTGATTTGTGTTTAATTGAAGTATAAAACTATAAATCATATATTTAATATATGATTTGTAGTTAAATACTTGAATTAAACATAAATCAAATTAAAGTAATCAAATACAAGTATACGCAAATTTAGAATTTCTCAAGTAATCTCAAATTCAACTATTCAAGTAATCAATAATCATATTTAAGTAAATTACTTTAATAAAACATAAATAAAAAACTTGAAATCAAGAGTCAAATACAAGTCCGCGCAAGTTTACTATCTAATTATTGAAATTCAACTATTGAAGTAATAAAAAATTAAAGCAAACCAACTCTAACCCATCCCCACCCTGACTCAACCCCGATGCAACCCAACCTTGACCTGGAGCTGAACCGAGCTTGGCCTAGCTCGACTCGAACTCGACTCATGTATAACTCTACGCAACCTAACCCACTGCCCACCCCTTGACCCAACTCGACGTTGACCCAACTAGAACTGGACTTGTGTACAACTCTACCCTGACCCAACCTAACGCAACCCAACCCACTACCCACACCCTGACCCAACCCGACGCAACCCAATCCACTGTCCACGCCCTGACCCAACCCGACGCAACCCAATCCACTGTCGACGCAACCCAATCCACTGTCCACGCCCTGACCCAACCCGATGCAACCCAATCCACTGTCCACGCCCTGACCCAACCCGATGCAACCATAACCCAACTTGATTGCATCATTAAAAGGAAAAAAAAAAGAAAAAAAGAAATGTGTCTACCTGGCTTGAAGGATTTAAGGAGAGGAGAGACTTAAGAGTAGAGAGTAGAGAGACTGTCGTCTGTTGCTCGCTTGCACAGTCAGACTCGATGGTGGGTGGGCTCTGCCAGACTTCCGTCCACCGCTTGCTCGTACAGTCACGCTCAGTTTGGTGATGGGCTTTGCCGGACTACCATCTGCTAGCCGCTCGCTCGCAAAGTCAGTCGCACTCGACTCAGGTAGGGAAAATGAAAAGAGTAAAAGGAAGGGGAAGGGTGTAGGGTTTTTACTTTTAATTTAAAAAAACTTTTATATATATATATATATATATATATATATATATATATATATATATATATATATATATATATATATATATATATATATATATATATATTTCGTGCAAGTCGGATTCGAGCTCTGCTTCAAGTCGAGTCAATTTGAGCTTGACGAAGCTCGAACTCGGCTCAATTTTATTCAAGCTAAGGTTATTGGCGCTTGGCTTGACCCGAACCATATTGCAAGTTGAGTCAAAACGAGCTTAACCGAGTCGATTCGAGCAAGTTTCTCGAGCTAGCTCCACTTATGGTCAGCTTTAATGTTAAACTCGATTACTACGAAAAAAGCTTTTAGATATGGGTTGGGTATTACCCTGTCTGTCCATGTTAGGGACAGGCAAGGGATGAGGCCACCACGATGTGTGGGGTTTATCCATCTCATTCATCCATTTTTAAAAAAATAATAATAATAAATTTACAATACAATCCTAAAATGTGGTAGATCCAAGACTCAAGTGACCTGAGAATAAACACCTAACTTTTTGTGGGCCACGAAAATTTTCGATCAGCTGATATTTTTGTCATCCTTCCATTCAATCACATATGAACAGGTTAGATGGCAATTAACTATGTCACAGTGGGTCCTAAGTAGAGGTGTACACCAGTTGAACCGAGTCGAGCTTGGCACAGGTTGACTTGGCTCAGCCACCAGCTGACCCTAGCTCAGCTCGATTCTTGAGCCTGACTGACCAGCTCGGCCCGGTTTGGTCAACAACTCGGGCTAGTTCGAGCCAAGTTCGAGCCAAGATCAAGCTGAGTTCGCATGTGTAACATTTTTACAAACACATAGTCTGCACCTTCAAATTCTCATTGTATGTAAAACAACAACAACAGTTTTACTGATATTTCATCAAACACCTTGTAGGCAATATCAAAATCAAGAAAAAAAAAGGTATTTGTTTCATATACATACCTTCCTTGCCATTAACCAGCACTTCATCAAGTCATTTCATTAAACACTTAGTAAGCAACATCAATATCAAGGTAACCGAGTCACTAAAATGGTTTGATGCAGGTTCGATTCAAGTTGGGGTTCAATTCGAGTTGAGTCGGGCCGAGGCAAGCTCCAACTCGGTTCAAAATTTTTTTGAGCAAAAAAATCAGCTCAACTCACTTGAACTCAATTTCAAACCGAGCCGAATCGAGCTTTCTCGAACCGAGCCGAGCAAGCTAACCGAGCTCTAACACGGTTCATGCACAGCCCTAGGCCTAAGAAGGTTTCAATGGTGGGTGTTATTATGGGTGCTTCTTGTGATGTGGTCCACTTGAGCACTGGATCTACCTCATTTTTTCTATTGTATTCTAAAATGATACGGTGAAATGGATAGACGGTGTGGATAAAACCCATACATCACAATGACCCCCTTGAGCTCTTACACATTCTTATCCAGAATGGGAGGGGCTGGTACCCAATCCGCATCCTTTAACGACACACACATGGTTCTTTTTTATTGGCACACAGGATGTGTGGTGGCGCCTGTTGGCTGCAGTCCACGTCCAAAAGGAAGTGGACCAAATAAAAACTGGCTAAATACCAACCATTGGATGTTTTCGTCATCATTTTTGAAATGTCTTCTGCTGGTGAGAGATTCTTTCGATCCTGAGATCCCGCAAGTCAGGTCGATATCTAAGGTGGGCCATGTCCGATCAAGTGGTTGATTTTGACAAGGCAGCCAGTGTGGGCCAGTCAATGGCATCTGAAGTCTAACGTAGTTTTGACGGTTGCCGCCATCACAAGGAACGCTGATTAGGTGCGACCGCGGATCTAGCCACGTGGGTGCTGTCCTGACCATAGGGCTCAAGTTGATGAATATATTGTATATCCACGCCGTCCATCCGTTTTTACAGATCATTTTATGGAATTTAACAAAAACTGAAATACATAAAATTCCCAAGTGGAACACACCATAGGAAAAAGTGATCATTGAAAGCCCACCATTAAAAACTTCCTAGAGTCCACCTTAATGTTTATTTTCCATCCAACCTGTTGATAAGGTTTCACAGATCTGGATGAAGGGAAATACATGAATAGAAGATTGACCAAAAACTGATGTTGCTCCAAGAAGTTTTTAATGGTAGGAATTCAATCCATACTTTGTGGTCCACCTAAATTATGTATCTGGTTCATTTTTTGCACATCTAAAATGAGCTGAAAAAAATAATGGACGGTGTGGATATACAACACATACATCTAGATGGGACCCACCGTCTGGGCCACACCCAAGAGGCTGAATCTGGGGTCGCACCGAATCCGCGTTCCATCACAAAGGGTTGAGATTAAAGTAACATTTAAGACCATCGGTCCATCGCCATACATGCATTTTATTTATTAAAAAAAAGATCGGATACAGCGGGAAAGGATCGCAAGTTACGTACATCCATTTTTTTCTGCCAAATCTTTATATTTGTATAATATCTTATCGGTACAAAACGTCTAAAACACTAGTAAGATTTCCTGGTAGAAAAATCAGTCTCATCCACTAATTTTTTGGGCCACACCAGCATACTAAGTCATACCATCAGATGTCCTTTGATCTTGATTATATCTACTGCTCTATGTGCAGGTATGCCTGATTTTAACACCAAGTGATCATATGGTGTGCACATGTATTGTACGTACAGGATATTGACACGTTGCAATAAAAAAAAATGGTTGTATCATAACTCATGCTGCATCAGATCATTTCTCCTTTATTATACTCATGAAAGTTGCTGAAATGTCATCAATGTATTGATTGATTATGATTATTTTGTTGGTATAATACACAATTATAATGCTTAATGTGGACCACATTATGTGATTTATTATATGGATATTGCTAGTATAATTATCGGCTGTGATCGTCCCCCCACCATTTTTTAAATGGTGGTGATGGATCTGATGCACACGTGTCATACATGTATATGATCTGCACCGTCCAATTGTTGGATGGATACCATTGATCCAATTATATTAATCATTTGATTTTCCCCATTGAATTTTATATCCACAATTTATGATTTATATGTTGATGTCATCATCAGTATATGTTCCGTCCAGTTTGTGGCATGGACGGTCTAGATCAAAGTAAATGTATGTCAGGTGTGTGAGTCCCTATCTTTTAAAAATAGTGGTGAACTATCACCTTTAGTCCTTTCTTACATCATACGGAAGCTGATATGGATATCCACGCCACGAGTGATAGATACCCCCTTTGTTTACTACTCATAGTATGACGATGTAACAACTTCGTGGTTTTTATTACTAAAAGTAGAAAAAGAGGGTGTATCTATCAATAATATGGAAGTATTTAGTGACGCTATTAGTACACATGACATACGCAATCAAAAGGGCCTAGGTTTCGGTAGTGATCCCTCCGGTGCCAACGTTGGTGCTAGAAAAGCTATGTGGGCCCCAACATTGTCTATTTGTTTTATCCACACCGTCCATACATTTTGGTAGCTCATTCTACGCCATAATACTAAAAATAAGACAGATCGAAGTCTCAGATATACTACACTACAGGAAACAGTGGTGATTTAACGTTCACCATTAAAACTTCCTATGGCTCACTGTAATTTTTATTTTCCATCCAAACTGTTGATTATGTCACACAGACCTGGATGAAGGAAAAACACAAATATCAGCTTAATCTAACACTTTTTTGGCTCACAAGGAGTTTTTTATGGTGTACATTCAATCTACACTGTTTTCTGTGGTGTGGTCCACCTGAGAAATTTATAAGGTTCAATTTTTATTTCATATTCTAAAATAAACTGGAATAATGTATGGACGGCGTGGATAAAACAAAAAACATCATAGTGGGTCCCACAGATCTCTTACAGCACCGACATTGGTACCAGACGGGTCACTACCGAATCCGAGTCCGAAGTATATGACGGTGTACAGCGCATCTTTGAACAGTATACGCGAGTTTCAAATTCTGAAAGGGGGGACTATTTGTAGATAATCAGTACCGTTGATCTGTTAAATCCTACGTTCCAGATAGAAATTTAATAGATAAAAATATAAGTAAATTTCTCAGTTGAATGTGGACCATTGTTTCTACTTCACTTCTCATGTGTCTAAGTGTAGACTACTAATGTGAAGGTTAAGATTGTATTATAAGTAATAATTTTGATATGTGATATATCCACACTGTCTAAAAACAGATAAACGGTCTGGATTACTGAACCATGGGCCTCACTAGCAAAAATGAAGAAGCGTGTACACTGTTCAAAGATGCGATCTATCTACCATATAGGTTCTTTAAGATAGGTAATGATGTGTGGTTGATTGTTAGTCAAAGAAAGCACTAAAACAAGGGATTTCCTTTTAATCTACCACAAAATCCAGATAGAACCAACCAAAGGTGGGGCCCACCTGACATTTTGTGGCCATCTGACAAGTGGAATGCAATGGATGGAAGAAATGCATTTTGGCGCCAACTCATGGCTGCTTTTTTTGTGGTGTGGAGAGAAAAGCGAGCAACATCAAAGCAATGATGATAGTGACTTCAAATTCAAATTTAACGGTCGTTTTTCGACTTTCAGAAAAAGACATTTCATGGTCTCTCTCTTCTTCCCTTTTTTTTTTTTTTTTCGGACTTTTTCTTTTCAGTTTTTACCGTTTACCAGTTTGACCCTTTTTCTTTTGACAAGAACTTTGATACTCTGGCACAGTGTGTTGGATGATACGCTGGCACTTAGGAATTGCATATTATGGGTCCTAGTTAAGATGTATCATGAACCCAAATTTTGGATTATTTGATTACCTGACCAGTGGATTGACGGACATTTATTGGACGGTTAAAAATAAAAATTATCCAAGAAAAAGTGTTCAGGAATTAGAGGCTGGGATTGTTCAAGAAATCTGGATTTGGGACTGTCAGTTACTAGGTCTACAATTTGGAGAGTTTATTATTATTATTTTTATTTAATATGTATGATGCATGTGTAAATTCTGAGTGACTGCGTATCAAGCGTCTACGCTGCCAGAGTATCAAACAATTTTCCTTTTTCTTTTGTTCTGTTCTTTTTGCCTCTGTCGCGTCACAGGATTCCGTATGTGTCACAGCTCACTGGGGTCCACGTACTGAGAGGTACGAATATCTGAACCGTCTATGTTGTGAACTCCATGTTACATGGGAAACTGTATCAAACGTGCTCTGAAAGTAAAACTCTGGACATCACCATCTGTAGATGAATTTAAAACAATGAAAAGGAAATTTCAATGGCTTTCACTCAACTCTTAAAAGATAGATGGTTCAGATCACAGGACCATCTCAGGATGTGGGTCTCAAGCAGTGGTGACATACTCTCGATTATGAGTCGCAACAGAGGGAAATGATCTCTGACTCAGTGGCAGAGATTGTAATTTCATGGAAATACCGAGTACTCGGCAAATACTCGGTAATTAAGGACAGGCACTTCAAGGAGTAACTTTGATCGCAGTTCCTGCAACATCCATAGGTTGGCCCAGAGCAAAATAATCCAATTGTTATGAGAACTGTTGGTGGGCCCCACTGTAGCCCCCAATTTACGATTAATGGAACAATGACTGTGGGCATTGAGCCACAGATCCGATTAATTGGACTGCCAGGATTGTCCGATTTGTGCAGCTTCCTCACCACGGCCTCCCCGGTGGGCCACGATGGGTCTTTCCTGACCGTGTGGCCTTTTATATATATATATATATATATATATATATATATATATATATATATATATATATATATATAATGCACGCACACACACCCTCACACACTAGTGGTGCGCATTGAACTCGTAGAACCGTGGAATCAGAACGGAACTGACCAAACAGTCCAATTTGGTTCGATTCTAGAGTGCACCGATTCCAGTTCCAACAATTAAAGAACCTTTTATTTCGGTTCGGTTCTGGTTTGGGGGTATGTAAAGCTAAACCAAATCGTGATCCGAACCGTGAATCCGAATTGTGAATCCTAACTATGAGTGTGAACTGACAGTGGGGTGTACTAACAAGTTTAAACAAAAAAAAAAAACAGTGAATCTGAATTGTGGATCCGATCTGTGGAATCGAACTTGGAACTGAACTGTAGAACCGAACTTGAAACCGTGAGTTTACAATATATTTTAGTTGTATATTTGACTCATGATTTATGGTTTACAATGCACCCTTTGTTTGTTTCTATAAATGTAATTTTTCACATCATATGTAATATCTAAATCACTCATCAAGTGGATCACAACACGATTGGACATGAGCTAAATTATAAAATAGAATATGTAATTGGATCGGATTATAAAAAGCGCAGAACCGTGGAACTTATCTGGAATCGAACCAGTTTTCGTGGTTCGGTTCCAGTTCAGTTCTAGGATTCTAACGGTCCGATTCTTATTTCGAAAATCCTTGAATTGCAAGGAATGGTTCGATTCCGGTTTCACCTCAAAACTAGACCGAACCAAATCGTGTGCACCCCTACTACACACTCATGCTGTAGTGAGATTTTACCATCTATCAATACTCGAACCCTTGACCGGGTGTTGAAACTCCTGAGAGCCTACCACTGGAGCAAGAGTAAGGATCCTTAACCTGGCCGTGTGGCCTACGTTGATGTATGTGTTGTATATCCACGCCATCCATAGGCTTTTTCAACTTATTTAAGAGCGTGGTCCCAAAAACGAAGCATATCCGAATTTCAAGTGAACCACATAGTAGGGATTGAATACCACCGTTAAGACTTCTTAGGGACTATAAAAGTTTTGGGTCAAGCTGATCTACGTGCTTTCCCTCCATTCATGTTAGTGTGGCCTTATTAACTAGTTGTATGGAAAAATAAACATTACGGTAGGCCGGTGAAAGTTTATAATGGTGGCTGATTACTTTTCTTATAGGGTAGTTTACTTGAGATTTAGATATACTTAACTTTGTAGACCATGCCCTAAAATGAGCTATAAAAACTAATAGATGGTGTGGATATACAATATATACATCAGAGTGGACCATCTTGATATGTGTATTATTTATCCACCCAGTTCATCCATTTTTCCGTATCATTTTAATGTGTGTGTGTGTGTGTGTGGACCATCTTGATATGTGTATTATTTATCCACCCAGTCCATCCATTTTTCCGTATCATTTTAATGTGTGTGTGTGTGTGTGTGTGTGTATATATATATATATATATATATATATATATATATATATATATATATATATATATATATAGATATATATTATGTACCATACTCTACGAAACACTGATCACTGACCATAAATGGTCCACAAAAGTTTTAGATCAAGCTGATATTAATTATTATTTATTTATTGCTTCATCCAGGATTACGTGACGTTATCAATAGCTATGATGGCTGGGTCCTTTACTCTTGCTCAGGTGGTTGACTCTCAGGAGTTTCAACTCCCGGTCAATGGTTTGAATACCCATATGGTGAAATTCAACCCCATGATGGCAAATAAATGCTAAGGTAACTAAGAGAAATTTAGGACTGTGGACCCCACCTTTTATTCAGTCGAGTTTTATGAAAGAAGACAAACTTCGTTTTGCAACTTAGACCTGCTCGTACGGACAACAAATTTGAGGACAAAAATACCCCTCCCTTTCGAAGACGAGTGCTGACGCTCCTCCAGCCGAGAGTTGTACGAACGACTCAAAAGAGATCAAAGTTACATGGGCCCACAGTTATGTATTTATTATATCCACAACGTTCATCCATATTTTGAGATCATTTCAGAGCATTATCTAAAAAAAAAAAAAAATCATATCCAAAGTTCAACTGGACCACACCACAAAGAGCAGCAGGAAAACTGATTTTGACTGTTAAAAATTTTGTAGGGCCCACCATAACATTTATTTTCCATCTAATCTATTCATGAAGGCCTAGATGAAGAGGGAAAAGAAGTTTTCATAATGATCAAAAACTTTCGTAACCCCTAAAAGGGTTTCAATGGTAGAAGTTCAATTCCTGCCTTTTACAGTGCGGTCCACTTGATAGTTAGATCTATCTTATTTTTCGTCCCAAGCCTTAATATGAGCTCTCCAAATAGATGGATGGTTTGGATATAACACAAACATCATGATGGGACCCACAAAAGTAACATAGCAAAAAAAAAAAAAAAAAAGATGGTCGTGGCACTGCCTGTCTGCTACGGTTATAATCTGTAGCTAAAGTGTATCGAAAATTTCAGATTTTTAAGGCAAACTCGCTGGATAGTTCTGAACTTTTTCGATAATATCGACAGATCGTCGATGTATCGATATATTGTTGATATATCGACGCAATTATAGCTACGGTTATAATCCGTAGCTAAAGTGTATCAAAAATTGTTATCTATGACTAACATCGATATATCGATGATATGTAGATAATATCGACAACTTATGTCGATAATATTGATGATATGTAGATAATATCAACGTTTGCATCTTTTACAAAAAAAAAAAATTATGTTTTTTTTTTTTTGTTTAGGTTATAGGTTTTAGTTTAGGTTATAGTTTTTGATTTAGGTTATAGGTTAACGGTTTAGGTTAAGGTTTAGGTTATAGGTTTTCGGATTTGAGAATGAGTTGGGTTTAAGTTATAAGTTTTGGTTTTGGTTTAGGTTATAGGTTTTGGTATTTGAGAATAGGTTCGGGTTTAGGTTATAGGTTTTGGTTTTGGTTTTGGTTATAGGCTTTAATTTAGATTATAGGTTATAGGTTTAGGTTATAGGTTTTGGGATTTGAGAATGGGCTCGGGTTTATGTTATTGGTTTTGGTTTTGGTTTAGGTCATAGATTTTGATTTAGGTTATATGTTATAGGTTTTGGTTAAGGTTATAGGTTATAGGTTTAGATTTTGGTTTAGGTTATAGGTTTTGGTTTAGGTTATAGGTTATAGGTTTAGGTTATAGGTTTTGAGATTTGAGAATGGGCTCGGGTTTATGTAATTGGTTTTGGTTTTGGTTTTGGTCATAGGTTTTGGTTTAGGTTATAGGTTATAGGTTTTGGTTTTGGTTTAGGTTTAGGTTATAGGTTATAGGATTTGAGAATGGGTTCGGGTTTAGGTTATAGGTTTTGGTTTTGATTTAGGCTATAGGTTTTGATTTAGGTTATAGGTTAACGGTTTAGGTTTAGGTTATAGGTTTTTGGATTTGAGAATGGGTTCGGGTTTAGGTTATAGGTTTTGGTTTTGGTTTAGGTTATAGGTTATAGGTTTTGGGATTTGAGAATGGGCTCGGGTTTATGTTATTGGTTTTGGTTATAGGTTTTGGTTTATATTTTAAGTTTTAGGCTTTGGTTTTGATTTAGGTTTAGGTTATAGGATTTGAGAATGGGTTCGGGTTTATGTTATAGGTTTTGGTTTTGGTTTAGGCTATAGGTTTTGATTTAGGTTATAGGTTAATTGTTTAGGTTAAGGTTTAGATTTAGGTTTAGGTTATAGGTTTTTGGATTTAAGAATGGGTTTGGGTTTAGGTTATAGGTTTTGGTTTAGGTTATAAGTTATAGGTTTTGGTTTTGGTTTAGGTTTAGGTTATAGGTTATAGGATTTGAGAATGGGTTTGGGTTTAGGTTATAGGTTTTGGTTTTGGTTTAGGCTATAGGTTTTGATTTAAGTTATAGGTTATAGGTTTAAGATAAGGTTTATGTTTAGGTTTAGGTTATAAGTTTTGGAATTTTAGAATGGGTTCGGGTTTAGGTTATAAGTTTTGGTTTTGATTTAAGTTATATATTTTAGGATTTGAGAATGGGTTCGGGTTTAGGTTATAGGTTTTGGTTTTGGTTTAGGTTATAGGTTATAGGTTTTAGAATTTGAGAATGGGCTCGGGGTTAGGTTATAGGTTTTGGTTTTGGTTTTGGTTATAGGTTTTGGTTTAGGTTATAGGTTTTAGGTTTAGGTTTTGGTTTAGGTTTAGGTTATAGGTTATAGGATTTGAGAATGGTTCAAGTTTAGGTTATAGGTTTTGGTTTTGGTTTTGGTTATAGGTTTTGATTTAGGTTATAGGTTAACGGTTTAAGTTTATGTTTTGGTAGTGTTTCCTCTTGGGTTTTCAAGTTTAGGTTTAGGTTAAGGAGTTAATATTAGGATTAGGTGTAAGTTTAAGTTTAGGGATATGAGAATACATTTAGGTTTTAGGTTATAAGTGTAGGTTATAAGTTTAGGTTTAAGTTAGGTTATAGGTTAAGGTTTAGGGAATTGAGAATAGGTTAAGGTTTAGGTTTAGGGATTTGAGAATACATTTAGGTTTTAGGTTACAAGTGTACGATATAGGTTTTGGTTTAAATTAGATTATAGGTTAAGGTTTAGGGAATTGAGAATAAGTTAAGGTTTATGTTTAGGGATTTGAGAATATATTTAGGTTTTAGGTTTACATTTAGGTTTAAGGTTTAGGTTTAAGTTTTGAGCGAGGGAAAACATGAAATTGAGTGGGGGTAAACTAGAAAATCAGTGGGGTAAACATGAAATTGAGTGGGACAAATTTGATATTGAGCGGGGGAAACATGAAAAATGAGTGGTGCTTGTTTAATTTTGTGACGCTATTTATCATGCTATTGAGTAAGGGAAGCATTATCAATTTCAGCGGGGCACACATGAAATTTAGCAGGACTTGAAAATTGAGCATGTCAAAATAGAAATTCAGTGGAGCAAACAAGAAATTCAACAAGAGTAATAAGAAATTGAGCCGGGCAAACTAAGAAACGAGCGGGGTAAGCATGAAATTGAGTGGGGCAAACTAAGAAATGAGCGGGGTAAGCTTGAAATTAAGCGGGACAAACTAGGAAATGAGCGGGTCAAGCATGAAATTGAGCGTGGCAAACATGAAATTGAGCAGGGCAGACTAGAAAATGAGCAAGAAAAATTTAAATTTTGAGTAGGGAAAACTTGAATTTTGAGTGAAAAAACTATAAAATTAGCAGGACAAACTAGAAAATCAGCGAGACAAATATGAAATTGAACGAAAGAAACATGAAATTTAGCATGAGAAACTTAAATTTGAGTGAGACAAACTATAAAATCAGAGGGGCAAACTAGGAAATCAGCTAGGCAAACATGAAATTGAGCAGGGGAAACATGAAATTCAGCGAGGCAAACTAGAAAATCATTATACCCACTGTGTTCGGTGCTCTGTGGGCCCCATCATGATGTATGTGTTTTATCCATGCCGTCCATCTATTTTTATAGATCATTTTTTGATATTATACAAAAAATGAGATATATCCTAATCTCAATTGGACCACATTACACGAAACAATGTTTCATGAACATCGACCATAAAAAACTTTTTAGGGGTTATAAAAGTATTGGATCAAGATGATCTTTATTTTTAGACTTCATCTGGGTCTTTATGACCTAATAAACAGATTGGATTTCAGATAAACAGATGATTCACTCGATATTTTGATATGCTTCAATTTAGGGCTCAACCGCTAAAATTAGATGGATGACGTGGATATACTACATACATTCAATGTGGGCCCATCTAAGTGTAGGTTATAGGTTTAGGTTATAAGTGTAGGTTATGGGTTTAGGTTTAAGTTAGGTTATAGGTTAAGGTTTAGGGAACTGAGAATAGGTTAAGGTTTAGGTTTAGGAAATCGGGTTTGGGACCGGGTTTTGGTTTGGATTTTCTTGTTTAGGTTTAAGTTAAGGAGTTGATATTAGAATTAGATATAGGTTTAGCTTTAGGGATTTGAGAATACATTTAGGTTATAGGTTTAGGTTTAGGTTATAAGTGTCGGTTATATGTTAAGGTTTAGGGAACTGAGAATAGGTTAAGGTTTAGGTTTAGGAAATCGGGTTCAGGACTGGGTTTAGGTTTGGGTTTTCAAGTTTAGGTTTAGGTTAAGGAGTTGATATTAAGATTAGGTGTAGGTTTAAGTTTAAGAATTTAAGAATACATTTAGGTTTTAGGTTATAAGTGTAGGTTATAGGTTTAGGTTTAAGTTACGTTATAGGTTAAGGTTTAGGTTATAGGTTTTGGGATTTGGGCCCACTGTGATGTTTGTGAGAAATCCTCCCCGTCTAAGTTCATTCATAGGGTCAAAAAAACCTGGATGAAGAGGAAAAATAAATTTCATAATGATCCAAAACTTCTGTAACCCCTAAAAGGGTTTCAATGGTAGACGTTCAATTCCCCACTGCCTTTTACAGTGTGGTCCACTTGATAGTTAGATCTATCTTATTTTTCGTCTCAAGCCTTAATATGAGCTCGTAAAATATATGGACGGTTTGGATATAACACATACATCATGATGGGACCCACAAAGGCAACATAGCAAAAAAAAAAAATTTCAGTTTGCCCCGCTCAATTTCTAGTTTGCCCTGCTCAATTGAGCGGGGCAAACTAGAAATTGAGCGAGGCAAACTGAAAATTAAACAGGGCAAACTAGAAATTGAGCAGGGCAAACTGAAAATTGAGTGGAGCAAACTAGAAATTGAGCTGGGCAAACATGAAATTGACCCCACTGTCAAAATCTAGTTTGCCCATCTTTTATCCAGTTGTTTTTATGAAAGAATATAAACTTACTTCTGCAACTTAGACCTCCACGTGCGGAGACCCAGTTTCAGGATAAAAATACCCCTCATTTTCACTGCTGTCCACTTTTCCTCTCCCTTTCTAGGATAAGGTTTAGGTTTAGGTTTGGATTTTTAAGTTTAGGTTTAGGTTTAGGTTAGGGAGTTGAGATTAGGATTAGGTATATATTTCACTTTAGAGAATTGAGTTTAGGTTATAGGTTTAGGGAAAGGTTAGGTTTAGGTTATAGGTTTTGAGATTTGAGAATAGTTTTAGGTTATAACTATAGGTTTAGGTTAGGTTATAGGTTAAGGTTTTGAGATTTGAGAATGGGTTCGGGTTAAGGTTTAGGTTTAGGTTTAGGTTATAGGTTATAGGTTTAGGATAAGGTTTATGTTTAAGTTTAGGTTATAGGTTTTGGGATTTTAGAATGGGTTCGGGTTTAGGTTATAGGTTTTGGTTTTAGTTTTGGTTTAAGTTTTGGTTTAGGTTATAGGTTTTTGGATTTTAAAATGAGTTATTTTGGATTTTAAAATGAGTTATGGTTTAGGTTTAGGAAATCGTGTTCAGGTTCGGGATTAGGTTTAAATTTAAGTTTTTAAGTTTAGGTTATAGTTTATAGGTTTTGGGATTTGGAAATAATTTTAAGTTATAACAATAGGTTTAGGTTATGTTATAGGTTAAAGTTTAGGGATAGGTTATAGGTTTTGGGATTTGAGAATGAGTTCGGGTTTAGGTTATATAGGTTTTGGTTATAGGTTTTGGTTTAGGTTATAGGTTATAGGTTTAAGATAAGGTTTATGTTATAGGTTTTGGGATTTTAGAATGAGTTCGGGTTTAGGTTATAGGTTTTGGTTTTGGTTTTGGTTTAGGTTATAGGTTTTTAGATTTGAGAATGAGTTATGGTTTAGGTTTCGGAAATCGGATTCAGGTTCGGGATTGAGTTTAAGTTTAAGTTTAAGTTTAGGTTAGGGAGTTGAGATTAGGATTAGGTGTAAGTTTCGCTTTAGGAAATTGAGTTTAGGTTATAGGTTTTGGGAAAGGTTAGGTTTAGGTTATAGGTTTTGGGATTTGGGAATAGTTTTAGGTTATAAGTTAAGGTTATAGGTTAGGTTATAGGTTATAGGTTAGGTTATAGGTTAAGGTTTAAGGATAGGTTATAGGTTTTGAGATTTGAGAATGGGTTCGGGTTTAGGTTATAGGTTTAGGTTTAGGTTTTGGTTTAAGTTATAGGTTATAGGTTTTGGGATTTGAGAATGGGTTCGGGTTTAGGTTATAGGTTTTGGTATTGGTTTAGGTTATAGGTTTTGGTTAAGGTTATAGGTTATACGTTTAGGTTTAGGTTTAAGTTATATGTTTTGGGATTTGATAATGGGTTCGGGTTTAGGTTATAAGTTTTGGTTTTGGTTTAGGTTATAGGTTATAGGTTTAGGATAAGGTTTAGGTTTAGGTTTAGGTTATAGGTTATGGGATTTGAAAATGGGTTCGGGTTTAGGTTATAGGTTTTGGTATTGGTTTAGGTTATAGGTTTTGGTTAAGGTTATAGGTTATAGGTTTTGGTTTAAGTTAATGTTACGTTTAGAATATAGGTTTTGGGATTTGATAATGGGTTCGGGTTTTGGTTTTGGTTTAGGTTATAAGTTTAGGATAAGGTTTTGGGTTTATATGAAATTGAGTGGAAAAAGCTAAAAAACGAGCGGGGTAAGCATGAAATTGAGTGGGGAAAACTAGGAAACGAGCGGGGTAAGCATGAAATTAAGCAGGGCAAACTAGAAAATGAGCAGGTCAAGCATGAAATTGAGCGGGGCAAACATGAAATTGAGCAGGGCAGACTATAAAATGAGCGGGAAAAATTTGAATTTTGAGCGGGAGAAACTTGAATTGATGAATTTAATATCCAATCACTATTGTTTTCCTGTAGCATGATACATCTAAGATTTATATCCCTCTTATTTTTAGGATGAAGCCCTGAAATGATCTTTATAAATGGATGAACGGAATGAATGAAATACATATATCATGGTGGGGCCCACAGAGCACTGACCACTAGCCACGGGGCTGGTGTCAGGGGGAGTAGCCAATCCGTTTCCTATACTACTTACATTCAATGTGGGCCTAATTGATGCGTGATTTCTTCCTTAGATTGACCATTTTCGGAAGAAGACAAAATGTTGATAAGGGGAGCCCACAAAATGAGTTTTTTTCATCTTTCTCGTGGAACCGGAGGGTGGAAAGGGAGGTAAAAGCAACGTGAAAGCAGCAGTGGAAAGAGAGATGAAAATTAAACAGTGAAAAGGGAGAGAAAAAGTAGACAGCAGTGAAAAAGAGGGGTATTTTCGTCCTGGAATTGGGTCTCCGCACGTGGAGGTCTAAGTTGTAAAAGTAAGTTTGTATTCTTTCATAAAAACAGCTGGATAAAAAGTGGGCAAACTAAATTTTGACAGTGTGGTCAATTTCATGTTTGCCTCACTCAATTTCTAGTTTGCCCCGCTTAATTTTCAGTTTGCCCCGCTCAATTTCCAGTTTGCCCCGCTCATATATGGACGGTTTGGATATAACACATACATCATGATGGGACCCACGAAAGCCAAAAAGAAAAAATTTCAGTTTGGCCCACTCAATTTCTAGTTTGCTTTTTTTTTTTTATATACTTTTGTGGGTCCCATCATGATGTATGTGTTATATCCAAAACGTCCATATATTTTACGAGCTCATATTAAGGCTTGAGACGAAAAATAAGATAGATTTAACTATCAAGTGGACCACACTGTAAAAGGCAGTGGGGAATTGCATGTCTACCATTGAAACCCTTTTCGGGGTTACAAAATTTTTGGATCATTATGAAATTTATTTTTTCTCTTTATCCAAGTCTTTTTTACCCTATGAATGAACTTAGACGGGGAGGATTTCTCACAAACATCACAGTGGGCCCCCTAAAGGTTTCAAATGGTTGACGCTCATTCAACACTGTTTCCTGTAACGTGGTACACTTGAGATTTGGATATATCTCATTTTTGGTCTCATACCATAAAATGATCTGGAAAAATATATGGACGGCATGGATGAAAAGCACACATCAAGGTGGGGCCCACATATGGACGGCTGGTGGCAGGCGGAGTACCCAATCCGTTTCCTTGAAAGGACGGGTATTTTCATCCTGAAATTCCGAATCCGCACGTGCGGGTCTAAGTTGCAAAACAAAGTTTGTATTCCTCCATAAAAACAGCTGGCTAAAGGTGGGGTCCACAGTCCTAAATTTCTCGGTAACTAAGGAAACGTTAAGGTGTGCCCAAGTAAGTTTTAATGGTAAGGTGTTCAATCACCACTATATCCTGGAGTATGGTCCACCTGATAATTAAATCTTTTTTATTTTTTCGGATCATGCCCTAAAATTATCCTCCAAAACAGATAAACGGTGTGATGCAGAATACACACATCAAGGTGGGCCCCACGGTAAGGGCCGCACCCTCTTGGGTGAGGCCCGGGTCTCACCTTATCTACTCCCCATAATCCACTCCTCCATGGTGGGTCCCAGTCGGTCAATGGTGTCGCATGCCAGTGGACGGTCATATGATGGCGAGACCCCCAACTGTTAGTTTTCCGGTAGTCCCGCGGACTACTAAACTAGTATGAGGAAATAGTAGGTGCACCGTACACAGAAACTGGAGTTATATAATCTGCCATCTTTGTCTTTGCACATTACACGCGGTTTCAGTTTTGGAGTAATCTAAACCGTTGGCTTGTTGCATCCCACCACCTTAGATTGAGAATGCCATAAAAGTCCCTCCATGAGACAGCCTAGTCTTTATATCTGATGCATATAAATAGACGGTTGAGAGCCAAAATACAAAAACAGTCCCAAGATCTGGACATTGATGGGTCACCGTCTATCCAGACGCAAGGGATCAGTGAACCGTTTGTGCCCCACCTATTAAAATTGAAAACCTACGTCTAATGTTCTACGACACGTGTCACTCGTGTCACATAATTTCCTCAGCAGACAGGTACATACCTCCCACCATATGATTAGGAGGAAAAATCAGTAGTCAAGACAATGTACAAAGTATTGTATAATCCATTGATTAGCTCATTTTATTTTATTTTCATTTTTATTCCAAAAGGTGGGCCATTTTGATGGGTTGATTAATAGAAATAATCACATATAGCCATTGTATGTTAAATTTCACATGCATCCCACTGTTTTTCACCAACATCTCACTTCTGTATAACATCTGAGCCGTGAAAAAGGTGGGGCTAGCTTGAGGATCACCATGAGAGAGAAATCAGGCTTATATATTCATTAGGTGGGCCATGCTATTGAAATAAAAAATCCAATGGTATGGATTAACATAAAAGTGTGGCCCACCTAATGAATGGATCACTCTGATTTTCATTTATGTTAATCTTCATGGTGAAACGGGTCCGATTTTGATCGGATATGATAGTTTGGATGGAAAGAGTGGTTATACGTGATGGATTTTCTTTATTGATTAGCACTTAATCAAATGGATTTGGTGGTTTGTGGAGCATATTTAAGGTAGGGGTTACGACACAAGGGTTAGTACGATGTAGTTAGAGGTTCGATCTAGCTTAAGTAATAGTACTGCTATTTAATGTGTTTCAAGCTATTCTCACCGTACACGTGGCCAGACCTATATGGTGATCGGGAGCGTTGATTTGGTGGTCCACCATGTGGGTGGGCTACTGGCGAAAAAATCACATCGAGTAGACATTCCATGCACTGATTTAGTACATGTCATGGTCTGATCTCTTGATTTTTAAAATATGGCCAGTTTAGATGGTGGCCCACCAAATCAAATGTCACGAGTGTCGTATTTACAGTAGAATAAACGTGAGGAAAAAAACAAGAGTAAAAGGTAGGCTAATGGCCTAATATGCAGGTAGGCTCGTATATAAAGTTTCCATGCAATGCCGTCCTTTATTGTAGAGGCTTGCGTGTCATAAACGTGTAGCAATCCAGGCCGTTGGTTTAGTGGGCCACTACGAGGACAGGACTTATTTTAGGAGTGGAAAGGACTGGATGTCATCCGATCAGAGATCTGCAAAACGAACGGTTAGATCAGCTGTCGAAATTCAACGAGTAAAGTCATGCCTGGATGGTTATAGAACACTAGGAATTTTGACCCGTAGCCCATCCACATAAGGCCCACCAAATCAGCGGTGCTGATCACCAGAGTCTATTTTCTTTGGGGCTGGACCCCACCAAGAGAATTGATTGAAAAATGAGCGAGGATAATGAGTGGGTTCCATCATGATGTGTCCTCTAATCCATTCTAGCCTATCAGTTTTAGTAGCTCATGTTAATAACATATACAAAGCTCAGCTAGGCCACATCACATGAAAAAATCGTGGCAATGACATCCACCGTTGAATCTTTAACGGAGCTTGCAGTGTTGTTCATTTGTCATCCAAACCGTACATGAGATCATATGGAGAAAGGTAAAGCACAAAATTTCTATGGCTCCCAAAAAGTTTCCACCAGTAGGCATTTAATTCCCGCTGTTTTCTGCATTGTGGTCCACCTCAGAAATGCTACAGCCTTATTTTTGGGCTCATGCCGTAAAATGAGCTGCTAAAAACGATGGGTGGCATGGATAAGCTACATATATCACGGTGGGCCCCACATTTTTTTACATCCCTTACATGTTGACATTGAGAATACTCGTGAAATTATGTGTAAATAATTATTATTTATTTGAAACCATTTATCGAAGTAAATTAAGAAAATCAAACACCTCCCTGGGAAAAACCTCTTAAGATCCAAACCAGCTGATGATATGCTTATAATACAACAAGTTGCTTTGATAATGAGTAAAATGTGCCTCTAATCCATTTTATCTATCAGTTTTGGTTAGCTCATGTTATAGCATATACAAAACTCAAGTAGGCCACATCACATGAAAAAACAGTAGCAATGATGTCCACGGTTGAATCTTTACTAGAGCTTACAGTGTTGTTTATATGTCATCCAAACCGTTCATAAGATCATAGAAGTATGGAGAAAGGGAAAACATAAAATTTCTATGGCTCCCGAAAAATTTTCAACAATAGGCATTTAATTTCCACTGTTTTCTATATTGTGATCCACATCAAGCCTCATTTCTGGGTTCATGCTGTAAAATGAGCTACTAAAAAGGATAGATGATATGGATAAGTTACATATATCATAGTGGGCCATACATTTTTTCACATCCCTTTCATGTTGACATTGGGAATGCTCGAGAAATTATATGGATAAATAATTATTATTTATTTGAAACCATTAATCAAAGTAAATTAAAAACAAACAAACACCTCCCTTGGAAAAACCACTTAAGATCCAAACCAGCTGATCATATGCTTATAATACAACAAGTTGCTTTGATAATGAGTAATGTGTGCCTCTAATCCACTCTATCTATCAGTCTTAGCAGCTCATGTTTATAACATATACAAAGCTCGAGTCACATGAAAAAATTGTACCAGTGACATCCACAGTTGAATCTTTACGGGAGCTTACAAGTGTTGTGTATAAGTCATCCAAACCTCTCATAAGATCATACGAGTTTGGAGGAAAGTAAAACGCAAAATTTCTATGGCTCCCAAAGAATTTCCAACAGTAGGCATTTAATTCCCACTGTTTTCTATATTGTGGTCCACCTCAGGTATGGTATAGCCTCACTTTTGGGTTCATGCTGTGAAATGATCTACTAAAAAAGATGAATGACATGGATAAGCTACATATATCACGGTGTGCCCTACAGTTTTTCACATTCCTTTAAGGTTGAGACTGAGAATGCCATTGAAATTACATGGGTAAATAATTATTATTTATTTGAAACCATTTATCAAAGTAAATTAAAAAAACAAACACCTCCTTATGAAAAACAACTTGAGATCCAAACCAGCTGGTCATATGCTTATAATACAACAAGTTGCTTTGTATGATGATCATTGAAACACCAATTAATCTCGACTGTTCATTCAGTGCATATGATATTCCGCAAGTAAAGATGCATGAATGCCAACAATAATCAGCAAGGTGAAGATGCATGAATCACAGCAATACTCAGCAATTAAAGATAATGAATCACATCAATCACATGTTCTCAACCATAGTTGAAGAAACATCCAATAAAGAAAAATAAGCAGAATCATCTACTCAAAATGACCATCCTTGGATTGCTTTTGACTCCAAAGACGCATGCCTACACGTCGGTCAGATGCTTCTAACCATTCCATCTATGACTTGTAAAATAGACAGTTGTAACAGAAATATGCAACGGTCAAAAGGATACGGTTATCCATTTATCTTGCGGATTCCCTGTTAAAGCCTTTCAGTGGAAGTTCCTGCGATGGGTTGCTAGGTGGGGCCCACCATGATGTTTGTGAGAAATCCACCCCATTCATCCGTTTTGTGAGATTATTTTAATACGTTCAATAAAAATGAGGTGGTTCTAAAATTCAAGTGGGTCACAGGAGAGGAAAATTTGGGAAAGAAATGACTACTGTTGAAACTTTCGTGAGCTCTATGTTGATGTTTGTATGCCATCTAAACCGTTTATAAGCTTATTACCACTGGGATGAGTTAAAAAACGAAAAAACTTTGCTGATACAAAACTTCTGTGGTCATACGAATGATTATACAGTGGTCATTGAATTCCCACTGTTTTCTCTCGTGTGGCCCACTTGAGTTTTGGGTCTGTCTCAGTTTTTGTCCAATGTCCTAAAATGAGCTCCCAAAATGGATAAACGGAGTGGATTTCTCACAAACATCGCGGTGGGCCCCACCATGCTTTGGCAGGAAATCCTCATCCCTGATATTTGCACAATAGCCTGCCACTAATGGACTTGAATGAATGAACAGACTGACGTGGCCAAAGTGATTGGTTGTCGTGTAGGCCTTGTTTGGACTGCTCGGCAGGAATTAGATTCGGAAATCTCCACTCTCTAAAAATGCATTTGCGGATGCAGGTATTGAAACTTCATTTTAACTTGAATGGTGTTTTGGATGTGAATGGATGTTTCTTTATTTTTATTTTTCTTCATGACACTGTTTGTACATTAACCATAGTTATGCAATCAGTCACACCATAGCTTTTGAACAAATCACTATTTTACTTTTAACTATTCATTTGATAATAATCTATTCGAAGGTTATTAGTTAGAAAGTATATATGAATTTTGAAATATGATAGGCACCATGAAAAACATGGCCCACTATTTTAATGGTCTAAATGGCAATACATGAGTGCAGAATTTGTACAGTCTAAATGGTCATGCTTGAGTGCGACTTTTGACAAGAATAAGTCATCAAATCATCTTTTCTAAAGTGGTGGTGAACCAACATAGGATGAGTCACCTCCTATGATAGTTCATCACAATTTAAAATTTGTGGTTACCCTTCAACCATAGACATGACATAGTTGCAGGATAAAGTAGACATTGAGGATTAGCCATCAAGGTTATTTTAGTACACAATTCTTCAAAATGTGCCCTTTAATTCTGATGGTTTGGATTGCCTTACAATACTGCTATGCATGAGGAGTTTTTAAACTAGTTATCTTTTGGGTCTTACAAGCACTAATCAAATTCAAAGTTAAAGTAGTCATCTTTTGGGTATTATAAGCAATATTCAAATTCAAATGTGGACTCTCACCTATTTCATTTTGAGGGGTCTGCTTAGTTAGTGAAAATTTTATGCTTATGGGAATAATGAACGCTTTAGATCTTGTATTAAAGATCTTAACTGAAAAACCCTAATAACTGCTATGTAGAATCAACTAAAATTTTTGGCAATCTAAATAATGTCCTTAAAAGTTGTTTCTATCGATAGGGCCCACATTGATGTTTGTTTGTCGTGTAAACTACTCGTAATGTTACAAAGACACGGAGAAAGGGACAACACAAATATCAACTTAATCAAAAATTTACAGGACCCCTAACAAATTTTCAACAGTAGGCATTTAAATTTCACTGTTTCCAGTGGTGTGGTCCACATGAACTTTGGATCTGCGTCATTTGTCAACTAAGTCATGAGCTGGCTGAAGCAATGAACAACATGGACAAGTCACATACTGTCACGCTCCAAACTCAGAAACCGGGCTCACAAAATTTTCGATAGCCGAATTCGGCGCCGACAGCCTCCGTAGAACCCCATTCTCGGCTCCTAGCTCCCATTCGTCAGGTTCCGATCTTGGGATGCTACGAGGAGGATTTTCAACGTCAGTTTGTTTCGTAATAAGCATAACCAAAGGCATAACCCACAAACAACAACCAAGAACTCCATTACATTTCCACTATGTTCAAAAACTTTACAAGTACAATGAGCATAAAGGGAAATACAATGGTAAAGAACAAAAACTCCAAAATGATCTGCAACGTGCTCCTGCCTCAGCGCTGCTGCGCTCCAACGTCACCTGCACGCAACGGTCGTGCATAAGCTTATAGAAAGCTTAGACGGTGGTGAAAGTGTGTGTGCAAGGTAGTAATATGATCATGCAATATCAGAGTGATGCAGAATGTGCAGATGGATCCATAATATCATGAGCCGTACCAAGACTATGCGATACAAGACATAAATGGTATCGGCTATCTCAAGGCCATGCGATGTGCAATGCAATTCAAGCATACAGATCCTCATCTATATCCACACATCAATACAGCTCAAATATGCGATATCACCGGGGTCTAGTACACTCTAAACCAGATTGCCGCCACATCGCGTGCAATAAGGTAAGTGGAAGAGACCTCACTATCCGTCTGCCAATATCGGGCGCGACTCGTCGATAGCGGACCCATTCCTCGAGCTGGTCAAACTCAGCCTAGCATTGCCCCCTACTCTCGGGCGGGTAAGGCCGCACCCCCTTCCAACCGATCACGACACAGTGGAGAGCGAGACCGTTTGGTAATCGACACTCAACGCTCATTTACCCACTCGGTCTAGACGTTGGAGCAACCTCTTGGTACCATAAGGGTTTATGGACTTTCACCCAGGGATATTTATAGCACCCCATGTAGAATAAGATTTTCGGTATCCAATCCTGCCAACCACAATACGTCTGTGGAGGCTACAACCCTAATGTCGTTAGGGCGTACAACAACCATATCACACAATGTGAAATGCATGACTCACACTATCCAATCATGCAACAAATCCTGCGCGTATCGTGTGCTCATGTCGGGCAGCACCGCCTAATCGGGAGCCCATAAATAACCTGCTCGAAGGCATATGCTATGATCAGTCACCTCTCATATCAAGCATACATATGATGCGTATGATCATGAGTCATGGAACTATACTAAACATGTTATAATGAAATGAACTATTCTTACAATGCAGATGGACCTGGACGGCCTATACACAATAAGCACGGGACTAATAATGGGCCCTAAGAAGAGTTGTAATGTGGACATCCAACCAACATTGCTCCCAAGGCATAGTCCATAGAGAAAATCCTTATATAAGTCAGGTTGGGATCACACATTGCAATGGATCGTAGGTACATCCTATTGGGCCTTTATTACATCAAATGGGCTACATTAGTGGGCCTTATGTTTATCAAATGGGCCGCATTACTGGGCTTCACCAATGGGCCTTAGGTACATTGCAATGGGTCATAATCCATGGACCTCAGAGTATATCAAAATGGGCCTAATCACATGGGCTTTATGTGTTTTAAATGGGCCTAAACCCATAAGCCTTTTACAATCAAATGAGCATAATCTCATGAGCCTTGTACCTACCAAGTGGGCCTAATCCTGTAGGCCTTTATATAAATTAAATGAGCTTAAATCCATATGCCCTTTTCAAATCAAATGGGTCTAACCCATAGGCCTTAAATAAATCAAATGGGCCTAACCCATAGGCCTTTTGTAAATCAGATGGGCCTAACCCATACATAGGTGGCCCACCCGATCTACACTCATGTCACGCCCCAAACTCGGAAACTGGGCTCACAGAATTTCCGATCACCGAATCCGGCGCCGACAGCCTCCATAGTACCCCATTCTCGGCTCCTAGCATTCATATGCCAGATTCTGATCCTGGGATCCTACAAGGATGATTTTTTTTTTGTACATATAACTAATAATAAGCATAACCGCAAGATTACCCAATTCACAAGACAACATCATCATCACATATCCACTAATATAATCGTTTGAGTACAATACTGAAAGGGAAATACATAAATAAAAATCAAGCCCCAGAAGACCACTGCACGCTCCAAGCTCAGCACTGCTGCAACCTAACATCACCTGCACGCATCTATCGTGCATAAGCTTATAGAAAGCTTAGAGGGTGGTGTAAGTGTGTGCACAAGGTAAGTGTCAAGTATTCAATACAATGCTATAATCATACAATACCAAAAAAAAATTGGCAATCCATAAACCACACAATGTCTAAATAAGCAGAAACACTAACAAGAGCAGGAATTATCAGAGTAAGCGGAAATACTGATAAGATGTAAGTCATACGATAACAGGGTAAGTGGAAGTATGGACAAGTCTATAAGTTAATCAATATCAGAATACGCAATATAGAACAACTATGCGATAAGGAGTCATAAATAGCTAAATAGCAGATGTCGAGAATGCAATGCAATATACAAATCCTGCTAAATCTATCCAGGCCATATAAGTGCAGAAATAGCAACTCAAGATGCCATATGCCTGCGGACGTAATGTAATATGCGATGCGAATGAAATAACCATGCTGGAGTGTGAAGTCGGGATGATAGTACGTAGTATCGCAGGCTATGGGGTCCACCACAAGGGACTTCTATCCAAACCAGTCCCATTTGGATAGTCAGACTCATTGTGATAAACTCCTGATCTCAGGCTAGTCGCGCGCCTAACCGAAATCCATGCCATAACGAAGGTACACAATAATTAGTTGCGCACCACCAGCCCGAGTGGATAGTGAATGGATGAATGAATGATCAAGCATCTCCTACTCAATAAGTCCACATATCAGTACGGTTCCTCTCTGGGAAATCACCGGGGTCTGTTGCACTCCAAACCAGATTGCCGCCCCATCGCGCGCAACAAGGTGAGTGGAAGAGACCTCACTATCCGCCTGCCAATATCGGGCCCGGCTCGTCAATAGCGGACCCATTCCTCGAGCTGGTCAGACTCAGCCTAGCATTGCCCCCTCCTCTCGGGCAGGTAAGGCCGCACCCCCTTCCAACCGACCACGACACAGTGGAGAGCGCAGCCATCTGGTAATCGGCACTCAACGCTCATCTACCCACTCGGTCTAGACGTTGGAGCAACCTCTGGAACCAAGAGGGTTTAGGGACTTTCACCCAAGGATATCTATAGCATCCCATGTAGAACAGATTTCCGGTGTCCCATCTGGCCATCCACGATATGCCTGTGGAGGCTACAACCCTGATGTCGCTAGGGCATACAGTAATCACAGCACACAATGCAAGATGCATGAGTCATACAATCCAGTCATGCATCAATCCTGCGCAAACCGTGCGCTCATGTGAGACAATCTCCGCCTATCAGGGAGTCTCATAACAACCAGCACTATGACATATGCAATGGTCAATCATATCTCATAACAGACATGCAGATGATGCGTATGGGCATGGATCATGATGCTATGCAGTCACATACTCATAATCGGTATCAATAACCGGCATTAACAATCGGCCTCGACAATGTGGACATCTAACCAACATTGCCCCCTAAGAAATGGCTCACATAAAGCCTAACATATAGTGGACTCATGGCCTCACACAAGGGCCAAATATACAACACCATGGGCCTCACTCAAGAGTTTAATACGCATCACGATGGGCCTTTCACATGGACCTAACATACATCACAATGGGCTCCATCGCCTAGCCCTCAAATGCATCACAGTGGGCCTCATCCCATAAGCCTCATATACATCACATTGGGCCTTAAACACGGGTTGGATACACATCACAACGGGCCGCATATACATCACATTGGGCCTCGACAATCGGAATCGGCGATCAGTCACAACAATCGGAATCGACAATCGGCCACAATAATTGGCCTCGATCGGTAATCGGCCTCGATGATCAGAATCGGTCAATCGGCCATGACAAGCAGAATCGGTAATCGACCACGTCAATCGACAATCGGCCACGATCGGTAATCAGTCTCGATAATCAGTCTCGATCGGTAATCGGTCAATCGGCCATGACAAACAGAATCGGTAATCGGCCACGTCAATCGACAATCGGCCACGATCGGTAATCGGTCACGATAATCGGCCACCATCGGTAATCGGTCACGATAATCGGCCACGATCGGTAATCGGTCATGATAATCGGCTTCGATCGGTAGTCGGTCAATCGGCTACGACAAACAGAATCGGCACCACATCAATCGACAATCGCCCGCGATCGGAAATCGGTCACGATAATCGGCCACCATCGGTAATCGGTCAAGATAATCGGCCACGATCGGTAATCGGTCATGATAATCGGCTTCGATCGGTAGTCGGTCAATCGGCCACGACAAACAGAATCGGCAATCGGCCACATCAATCGACAATCGTCCATAATATAAAGATCGGCCCTCGGCCATTGTTATATCAAATTCGATAGCACGGATCCATCCATGTATGGTGAATGGGGCCCTCTGATTAAGGTTAACCCACAAGTGATAATGAGAATGAAACTATCAAGGCCTAAGGGAAGGTCACAATGTGGGCATTCAACCATCATTGCCCATCGATGTGGTCATTAACCAACATTACTCCTAAGGAGTGGCTTACATATAGAGTCAAAAACATATAATGAGCTCGTGGTCTCACATAAGGGCCTTCTATATATTGAGTGGGCAACATCAATGGGCCGCACTAGTGGGCCATAAATACGCAACAGGTGGGCCCTTCACATGGGCCCCAATACACAGCATGCGGCCACACATGGGTCTCATATACATCAATGGGCCTTACGAATACCAAGGTGGGCCTCAACAACTGGCCATAAATACATCAATATGGGCCTCACTGATGGGCCTTAAACATATCAAGCGTGGGCCTCACAGATCTTAACAGATGGATGGCTTCGAGAAATACATGCATCAAGGTGGGGTCCACGTTCTCTTATTGGACCGACGGAGTGGATCACACTTACATCACAGTGTGCTGCACCTACCACCGTCCAAATACGGAGAGTGTGGGTATAAGATACTTGCATCCAGGTGGGCCACTGCACAGACTGTGCGGGTCTAATACTGCATCATAGTGGGGCAGTACACCACACCGTCCAAATGGACGGTGTAGATCAGACACATACATATATGGTGGGTTCCATGGAACTTGCCGACGTCAATGGGCAGCTGAGGCTACTGGGACCCGCCATCCTGCTCAATGGACGGACGATGTGGATAGAAACGGATACATCACAGTCGGTCCCATGGCAGAAATGGATGGATGGCAGGGTACAAAACATACAACATGGTACGTCCCACGCACACCATCCGGGGACGGACAATGTGGATATAAAACATATACATTACAGTGGGGGCACACCATCTGGACAGATGGTAGGGCGAATATACAATTCATACACCAAGGCGGGTCCCATTCCACACGTACAACACATGTGGAATGGCCCTACATGAGCTGAAAATAGATGGGCTGTGTGTGTGAAACACGTACATCACCGTAGGGTCCACCGTCCTGGATGAGGACGGAGTGGATATAGAACAAATACATCATGAGGGGGGTCTACACATATATAGTAGGTGGGCCTGCACCTCCAAAGAGGGCCACCAGATGAACAACTTGGATATACAATACATATACATATACCGAGTGGGCAGCATCTCCAGCGGACTGGACGGCCTGGCTAAAACACATACATCAAGGTGGTCCATGCAACTGCGTCAAGATGGAAGGTGTGCATGTGCAACACATAATTTAAGGAGGGCCCCACCCAGTAAAGCGTCCAAATGGACGGCTGGATGGAACAGATACATTATGGTGGCCCAGTGCAAAAATACAATGCATACATCCAGTGTGGGCCCCACGTCCACGCAATGGACGGTGTGCATGACGCACATACATCACGTGGGCCCCAAGGCTGCATTCAGAGAAAGAGTCGGGTCCCACCATCCCAAACAGTGGACGATGGTGATTACAGCATGTATCATGGTGGGCTAACCACGTGGGTGAACGGTCAGATATACCACACACATCACGGTCAGGGCCCCACCAGCAGATGGACGGTGTGCCTAGAACAGACCCATCACGTTGGGTCATAAGCCTGCCGACGTACACGACAACTCCTAGTAACAACATTTCCACCGTCCAGATGGACCGTGGGATGCAACACATATAATCATGGTGGTCCACCAGAGAAAATGGACGAACGGTGGTGGATGGAGTGGATATATAACATATATATCGAGGTAGGCTCCAGACGTGTGGGACTCCGCATCCATAGATGGACAGCAGTGAAGAAACACGTACATCAGGTGGGCCCACACGTGTTGCCCACCAGAGATTTGGATCTGCCTCATTCAGTGAATGAATGGTTTAGATACAACACATATCTCATGTCCGGCCCACCGTCCAGACCTCTGGACGGTGTGAATTTACAACACATCAAGGTGGGTTCCACGGAACTTGCTGACGTTCGCTGGTGTGAGATACACCAGCCGTCCACTCCTCTCAGCAGGTGGGTCCCACATGGGGCCACCAGATATATATATTATATTATTATTATTATTATTATTATTATTTGTATTGCAGCTCTGCAATGTCCACCGTCCATCACTGGACGCTGGATGAAAATCCATACGTCCGCTGGGTTTCACAAGCACCGTCCAGAGGGACGGTGCATATATACAACCAATACATCAACATGGGTCCCACTACCACACGTGTCACACATGTGGGGTGGGCCCATGATTCAAACGGATGGATGGTGTGATCAAACACATAAATCACCATGGACCACACCGTCCTCAGCTGGATGACGTGGTAATACATGCGATCAAGGTGGGCCCCACGTCCTAGCTGTACGTGGAGACTCCACACGTTCAGCGGGTAGATCTCATGCTCCAGGTGGATAGTGTATATACAACATACACATCAGGGTGGGTCCATGAACACGTGGCCCACCCACCTGCATCAAGATAATATTTGTATTTTCTCTTCGTCCAGATGGACGGTTGGACCACAACAAACGTCAAGGTGGGTCCACGTCAAGGTGGGCTACCATTTTATTTTATTTTTTTTTTATAAAGCTGATACCTTGTTTTTCCTTTCATCCTGGGTCCGTCCAAACGGACAGCCTGCCCGTTGGGCAGACAGCATGGATAAGACATTGCATCATGTGGGGCTCACGCCCATGGAAGGGCATGGATATACGGCACATGCGTCAGGTGGGCCACACACTCCAATCAAATGGTCGGTGTGGACAATGCATATCATCAAGATGGGTCCCACATGTGGGCCCTTAATTCACAAATCAAATAAATAAAATCACCCACAAAATAAAAAGAAAAAGAGAGAAATAAGGAAAGAAAGAAGCACCCACCTTTAATCTTCTATTCATTCTTCCACCAACATGTTGTAGAGCTTCAAGGGAACAAGATTCGACGGTTGAGATCGACTTTAGAGGTTAGGATTGGGTGATAGGAAGTTGGGCCATACATGATTTTCTCCATGGAAGCCATGGATGATTCATCTCTTGGAGTTGCTTGGGAGAATGAGAGAGAGAATGAGAGAGATGATGGGAGAGGAGTGATAGGAGAGAGGGAGGAGTGGTGTGTAAGAGATAAGGCATGGGAAGTATGGGTCTCTTTGACTTTTGGGATAAGGGGAATAGGCTAAGCATGGGTTGCTTTAATTAGTTGGTGGGAGAGGTATGGGTGAGTGATTTGATTGGTGTGATTGATGTGATGTTGGGTAGAGATTCTTTTCTTCGGGATTTGTAACGCGCGGCGTCTTTCCTCGCACCGAACGCTGGCCCACAACTCCTGACCAGGGTATCGCCTCGACGCGCGAGTCGCGGCATCGGAACCGCGGCGACGACCCGGTCGCTATAGTAAAGGTCTTGGGTTGAGTCGACTCAGGTTGACGTCGTGTGACTCAAGGTCACGCGCAAATATCGGTTAAGGGTCGAAGGTTGCCGAAATATGACCGGTAAGACCGCGGAAGTCTACGGAACAGTACGGTCTAGGATACGGGTCTTACAGCTCTCCCCACCTAATAAAAATTTCGTCCTCGAAATTTAAATAAGAATGTAACCAATACAGAGTTCACCAAGGGAGAGACATCCTATTGCTATAGATATAATCTGAACACAACATACCTACATAATCAAACACCTAAAAGATAGGCCAACACCCACGAATCTTAACTACTTTCTCCCAAGACGCCTCATCACCGCTATGATGATCCCTCACATCCTCGGATCCCTGATCAGAAACGATTGGAGCTGATATACTATGCCGCCTCACAATCTCAATAGTAGGGAGTTATATCAGAAAATCTCTAAGTTATTCGAACTCGGGGGATCTAATCATTCTAGGTTCTCAAGAATCATAGAGTGAAGGGTAGCTATCAGCAGATATGTGATGTTATCTTCAGGTATTCCCAAGTTATGCTCTGATACCAACTTCTGTCACGCCCCAAACTCGGAAACTGGGCTCACAGAATTCCCGATCGCCGAATCCGGCGCCGACAGCCTCCGTAGTACCCCATTCTCGGCTCCTAGCATTCATATGCCAGATTCCGATCCTGGGATCCTACAAGGAGGATTTTTTTTTTGTACATATAACTAATAATAAGCATAACCGCAAGATTACCCAATTCACAAGACAACATCATCATCACATATCCACTAATATAATCGTTTGAGTACAATACTGAAAGGGAAATACATAAATAAAAATCAAGCCCCAGAAGACCACTGCACGCTCCAAGCTCAGCACTGCTGCAACCTAACATCACCTGCACGCATCTATCGTGCATAAGCTTATAGAAAGCTTAGAGGGTGGTGTAAGTGTGTGCACAAGGTAAGTGTCAAGTATTCAATACAATGCTATAATCATACAATACCAAAAAAAAATTGGCAATCCATAAACCACACAATGTCTAAATAAGCAGAAACACTAACAAGAGCAGGAATTATCAGAGTAAGCGGAAATACTGATAAGATGTAAGTCATACGATAACAGGGTAAGTGGAAGTATGGACAAGTCTATAAGTTAATCAATATCAGAATACGCAATATAGAACAACTATGCGATAAGGAGTCATAAAGAGCTAAATAGCAGATGTCGAGAATGCAATGCAATATACAAATCCTGCTAAATCTATCCAGGCCATATAAGTGCAGAAATAGCAACTCAAGATGCCATATGCTTGCGGACGTAATGTAATATGCGATGCGAATGAAATAACCATGCTGGAGTGTGAAGTCGGGATGATAGTACGTAGTATCGCAGGCTATGGGGTCCACCACAAGGGACTTCTATCCAAACCAGTCCCATTTGGATAGTCAGACTCATTGTGATAAACTCCTGATCTCAGGCTAGTCGCGCGCCTAACCGAAATCCATGCCATAACGAAGGTACACAATAATTAGTTGCGCACCACCAGCCCGAGTGGATAGTGAATGGATGAATGAATGATCAAGCATCTCCTACTCAATAAGTCCACATATCAGTACGGTTCCTCTCTGGGAAATCACCGGGGTCTGTTGCACTCCAAACCAGATTGCCGCCCCATCGCGCGCAACAAGGTGAGTGGAAGAGACCTCACTATCCGCCTGCCAATATCGGGCCCGGCTCGTCAATAGCGGACCCATTCCTCGAGCTGGTCAGACTCAGCCTAGCATTGCCCCCTCCTCTCGGGCAGGTAAGGCCGCACCCCCTTCCAACCGACCACGACACAGTGGAGAGCGCAGCCATCTGGTAATCGGCACTCAACGCTCATCTACCCACTCGGTCTAGACGTTGGAGCAACCTCTGGAACCAAGAGGGTTTAGGGACTTTCACCCAAGGATATCTATAGCACCCCATGTAGAACAGATTTTCGGTGTCCCATCTGGCCATCCACGATATGCCTGTGGAGGCTACAACCCTGATGTCGCTAGGGCATACAGTAATCACAGCACACAATGCAAGATGCATGAGTCATACAATCCAGTCATGCATCAATCCTGCGCAAACCGTGCGCTCATGTGAGACAATCTCCGCCTATCAGGGAGTCTCATAACAACCAGCACTATGACATATGCAATGGTCAATCATATCTCATAACAGACATGCAGATGATGCGTATGGGCATGGATCATGATGCTATGCAGTCACATACTCATAATCGGTATCAATAACCGGCATTAACAATCGGCCTCGACAATGTGGACATCTAACCAACATTGCCCCCTAAGAAATGGCTCACATAAAGCCTAACATATAGTGGACTCATGGCCTCACACAAGGGCCAAATATACAACACCATGGGCCTCACTCAAGAGTTTAATACGCATCACGATGGGCCTTTCACATGGACCTAACATACATCACAATGGGCTCCATCGCCTAGCCCTCAAATGCATCACAGTGGGCCTCATCCCATAAGCCTCATATACATCACATTGGGCCTTAAACACGGGTTGGATACACATCACAACGGGCCGCATATACATCACATTGGGCCTCGACAATCGGAATCGGCGATCAGTCACAACAATCGGAATCGACAATCGGCCACAATAATTGGCCTCGATCGGTAATCGGCCTCGATGATCAGAATCGGTCAATCGGCCATGACAAGCAGAATCGGTAATCGACCACGTCAATCGACAATCGGCCACGATCGGTAATCAGTCTCGATAATCAGTCTCGATCGGTAATCGGTCAATCGGCCATGACAAACAGAATCGGTAATCGGCCACGTCAATCGACAATCGGCCACGATCGGTAATCGGTCACGATAATCGGCCACCATCGGTAATCGGTCACGATAATCGGCCACGATCGGTAATCGGTCATGATAATCGGCTTCGATCGGTAGTCGGTCAATCGGCTACGACAAACAGAATCGGCACCACATCAATCGACAATCGCCCGCGATCGGAAATCGGTCACGATAATCGGCCACCATCGGTAATCGGTCAAGATAATCGGCCACGATCGGTAATCGGTCATGATAATCGGCTTCGATCGGTAGTCGGTCAATCGGCCACGACAAACAGAATCGGCAATCGGCCACATCAATCGACAATCGTCCATAATATAAAGATCGGCCCTCGGCCATTGTTATATCAAATTCGATAGCACGGATCCATCCATGTATGGTGAATGGGGCCCTCTGATTAAGGTTAACCCACAAGTGATAATGAGAATGAAACTATCAAGGCCTAAGGGAAGGTCACAATGTGGGCATTCAACCATCATTGCCCATCGATGTGGTCATTAACCAACATTACTCCTAAGGAGTGGCTTACATATAGAGTCAAAAACATATAATGAGCTCGTGGTCTCACATAAGGGCCTTCTATATATTGAGTGGGCAACATCAATGGGCCGCACTAGTGGGCCATAAATACGCAACAGGTGGGCCCTTCACATGGGCCCCAATACACAGCATGCGGCCACACATGGGTCTCATATACATCAATGGGCCTTACGAATACCAAGGTGGGCCTCAACAACTGGCCATAAATACATCAATATGGGCCTCACTGATGGGCCTTAAACATATCAAGCGTGGGCCTCACAGATCTTAACAGATGGATGGCTTCGAGAAATACATGCATCAAGGTGGGGTCCACGTTCTCTTATTGGACCGACGGAGTGGATCACACTTACATCACAGTGTGCTGCACCTACCACCGTCCAAATACGGAGAGTGTGGGTATAAGATACTTGCATCCAGGTGGGCCACTGCACAGACTGTGCGGGTCTAATACTGCATCATAGTGGGGCAGTACACCACACCGTCCAAATGGACGGTGTAGATCAGACACATACATATATGGTGGGTTCCATGGAACTTGCCGACGTCAATGGGCAGCTGAGGCTACTGGGACCCGCCATCCTGCTCAATGGACGGACGATGTGGATAGAAACGGATACATCACAGTCGGTCCCATGGCAGAAATGGATGGATGGCAGGGTACAAAACATACAACATGGTACGTCCCACGCACACCATCCGGGGACGGACAGTGTGGATATAAAACATATACATTACAGTGGGGGCACACCATCTGGACAGATGGTAGGGCGAATATACAATTCATACACCAAGGCGGGTCCCATTCCACACGTACAACACATGTGGAATGGCCCTACATGAGCTGAAAATAGATGGGCTGTGTGTGTGAAACACGTACATCACCGTAGGGTCCACCGTCCTGGATGAGGACGGAGTGGATATAGAACAAATACATCATGAGGGGGGTCTACACATATATAGTAGGTGGGCCTGCACCTCCAAAGAGGGCCACCAGATGAACAACTTGGATATACAATACATATACATATACCGAGTGGGCAGCATCTCCAGCGGACTGGACGGCCTGGCTAAAACACATACATCAAGGTGGTCCATGCAACTGCGTCAAGATGGAAGGTGTGCATGTGCAACACATAATTTAAGGAGGGCCCCACCCAGTAAAGCGTCCAAATGGACGGCTGGATGGAACAGATACATTATGGTGGCCCAGTGCAAAAATACAATGCATACATCCAGTGTGGGCCCCACGTCCACGCAATGGACGGTGTGCATGACGCACATACATCACGTGGGCCCCAAGGCTGCATTCAGAGAAAGAGTCGGGTCCCACCATCCCAAACAGTGGACGGTGGTGATTACAGCATGTATCATGGTGGGCTAACCACGTGGGTGAACGGTCAGATATACCACACACATCACGGTCAGGGCCCCACCAGCAGATGGACGGTGTGCCTAGAACAGACCCATCACGTTGGGTCATAAGCCTGCCGACGTACACGACAACTCCTAGTAACAACATTTCCACCGTCCAGATGGACCGTGGGATGCAACACATATAATCATGGTGGTCCACCAGAGAAAATGGACGAACGGTGGTGGATGGAGTGGATATATAACATATATATCGAGGTAGGCTCCAGACGTGTGGGACTCCGCATCCATAGATGGACAGCAGTGAAGAAACACGTACATCAGGTGGGCCCACACGTGTTGCCCACCAGAGATTTGGATCTGCCTCATTCAGTGAATGAATGGTTTAGATACAACACATATCTCATGTCCGGCCCACCGTCCAGACCTCTGGACGGTGTGAATTTACAACACATCAAGGTGGGTTCCACGGAACTTGCTGACGTTCGCTGGTGTGAGATACACCAGCCGTCCACTCCTCTCAGCAGGTGGGTCCCACATGGGGCCACCAGATATATATATTATATTATTATTATTATTATTATTATTATTTGTATTGCAGCTCTGCAATGTCCACCGTCCATCACTGGACGCTGGATGAAAATCCATACGTCCGCTGGGTTTCACAAGCACCGTCCAGAGGGACGGTGCATATATACAACCAATACATCAACATGGGTCCCACTACCACACGTGTCACACATGTGGGGTGGGCCCATGATTCAAACGGATGGATGGTGTGATCAAACACATAAATCACCATGGACCACACCGTCCTCAGCTGGATGACGTGGTAATACATGCGATCAAGGTGGGCCCCACGTCCTAGCTGTACGTGGAGACTCCACACGTTCAGCGGGTAGATCTCATGCTCCAGGTGGATAGTGTATATACAACATACACATCAGGGTGGGTCCATGAACGCGTGGCCCACCCACCTGCATCAAGATAATATTTGTATTTTCTCTTCGTCCAGATGGACGGTTGGACCACAACAAACGTCAAGGTGGGTCCACGTCAAGGTGGGCTACCATTTTATTTTATTTTTTTTTTATAAAGCTGATACCTTGTTTTTCCTTTCATCCTGGGTCCGTCCAAACGGACAGCCTGCCCGTTGGGCAGACAGCATGGATAAGACATTGCATCATGTGGGGCTCACGCCCATGGAAGGGCATGGATATACGGCACATGCGTCAGGTGGGCCACACACTCCAATCAAATGGTCGGTGTGGACAATGCATATCATCAAGATGGGTCCCACATGTGGGCCCTTAATTCACAAATCAAATAAATAAAATCACCCACAAAATAAAAAGAAAAAGAGAGAAATAAGGAAAGAAAGAAGCACCCACCTTTAATCTTCTATTCATTCTTCCACCAACATGTTGTAGAGCTTCAAGGGAACAAGATTCGACGGTTGAGATCGACTTTAGAGGTTAGGATTGGGTGATAGGAAGTTGGGCCATACATGATTTTCTCCATGGAAGCCATGGATGATTCATCTCTTGGAGTTGCTTGGGAGAATGAGAGAGAGAATGAGAGAGATGATGGGAGAGGAGTGATAGGAGAGAGGGAGGAGTGGTGTGTAAGAGATAAGGCATGGGAAGTATGGGTCTCTTTGACTTTTGGGATAAGGGGAATAGGCTAAGCATGGGTTGCTTTAATTAGTTGGTGGGAGAGGTATGGGTGAGTGATTTGATTGGTGTGATTGATGTGATGTTGGGTAGAGATTCTTTTCTTCGGGATTTGTAACGCGCGGCGTCTTTCCTCGCACCGAACGCTGGCCCACAACTCCTGACCAGGGTATCGCCTCGACGCGCGAGTCGCGGCATCGGAACCGCGGCGACGACCCGGTCGCTATAGTAAAGGTCTTGGGTTGAGTCGACTCAGGTTAACGTCGTGTGACTCAAGGTCACGCGCAAATATCGGTTAAGGGTCGAAGGTTGCCGAAATATGACCGGTAAGACCGCGGAAGTCTACGGAACAGTACGGTCTAGGATACGGGTCTTACAACTCATGCTTAAGATGATCTTACCAAGTGGATGGACGGTTTGGATTCATCACACGTAACAAGGTGGGTCCCAAAAGAGATGGACAGTGGGGAGGGTACCCACGCATCACAGTGGGTTTCACCGTCCACAGTAGTGGACGGTGAAAACATAGCACATGTATTATGGTGGGTGCCACCGTCACACATACATCACTGTGGGCCCCATGTGGGGCCCACCATAACGTTTATTTTACATCCAAACGGTTCATAGGGTCACACGGACCCTGATAAATAGGAAAAACAAATTTCACTTTGATCCGAAACTTCTGTGGCCCATAAAAGGGTATCAATGGAAGACGTTCATTCACACTATTTCCTATGATGTGGGCCACCTGAGCGTTGGATCAGGCTGATCTTTGGAGGGGGGCCACTTCAGGGGTTGGCCCATCCGATGAACGGTGTGGAAAAGACATATACATCATGGTGGGGCCCACGGCAGCAGCCGTGGGACCCTGCTGGTCCGTCCGCCTGGCTGGCAGCGTCTGCTGCCTTCTGACGGTGGCAGTGCTGCTGCCAACTTTTTTTTTTTTTGTGTTTTAAAAAAATCATATGTGGGGCCCATTGATGGGAAATCCACTCCGCCCACTTGATTCTAGGGCCCAAACAGGCCATGCAAATTCCATTTTTGGCATTGATTTGGAGTGTAGAAACAACAAAATGGGCACTAACGGCCTTTGAAAGGTAAAAATACCGTTTTCTATGGCATGGCCTGCCTGAACGTCGGATTGACATCTTTCTTTGGCTCAACGCCTAAAATGATATGGTAAAGAGGATGAACGACATGGATTGAACACATATATCAAGGTGGGGCCTGCATAAGCCGGCCTACCTAAACTTTCTTTTTTTCTTTTCTTTGGCAGGGAGACGCTGGACGATTGGATGTATTGAGGTGGGCCACCTCATGGAAAATAGCATGGGTCCATTGCTCAAAAGTGGGCTATACTTGATGGTTTGGGTAAAATAAAAGCCTCATGTGGGGTCCATCTAAATAGGCCACACAATTCCATTATAATTTCATAAAATAAAATAAAAATAAAAATAAATGAAATAAAAAGGGGGAGAGAGAGATGGAGAGTGGGACACGCTTGTGATGGAGGGCTCCGCCACTATGAGCCCTCCCTTGCAAGAGATCATACAACAAAAAGGTTCCTTTTACACATGAAACTAACAAAATCAAATTCAACGGTGGAGATCCTTTCTCCACCAATATGGACGGTCTAGATGACCTCCCTAATGCAATGAAATAAGCATCATGATGGGGTCCATGGAGAATGGCCCCATCATGGAATGATCATGATGATCCAAGTGGTCCATCGGCCACAACTTAGGGTCCCAAGTGAGATCCAAACCATTGATCGGTTGGCCTCACTTGGCCCATCTCAAAAACAGGAAAAACTAGTATGATTAAACACCCACCGTCCGATCTTCTTGCTCCTAGGGGTTCCTTGGCACCTTAGCTTGGATTTCAATGGATGAGATGAAGAATGGAGGGTTGAGATGGGAGATGATGGGGTAGGAAAGTGGGCCACATTTAGAGCTTAGGAATTCTTGGAGAATTCCATACGTATGGAGGGATTTTGGTTGCTTGGAGATTTGAAATGAGAAAGAGAGAAAGAGAGAGAGTTGTAAAGGGAGAGAGAGAGAGTGATGGATGGATGTGGTGATGGGGCTGTAAGACACCTTTTGACTTTTGTGGCCTTTTGTGTAAGAAAGGAATGACATTGGAAGACTTTTGTGACATTTGTGTAAGAAAGGTATGGGCATAGAAGACTTTTGTGGCTTGCTTGGAAGAGGTGAAAGTGATGTGTACTTGACATGTGATGGATTGATCGATTGATTGATTGATGGGATTGATGTGATTGATGTGACACATCGTAGAGATTCTCTTGGGATTGATGGATTGATTGATTGATGGGATTGATGTGTACTTGACATGTGATGGAAGACTTTTTCTCGCACCGAACGTTGGCCCACATCTCTTGACCAGGGTATCGCCTCGACGCGCAAGTCGCAGCATCAGAACCGCAGCGATGGCGCGGTCGCTATGGTAGTGGTTTTGGGTTGAGTCGACTCGGGTTGACGGCATACGAATCAGGGTCGTACGTAAGTATCGGTTAATGGGCAAAGGTTGCCGGAATTCGACCGATAAGACCGCGGAGGTCTACGGAACGGTACGAACTAAGATACGGGTCTTACACATACATCACAGTGGCCCCACAATTTTTACCTTTTTTACCTCAGGTTTAGAGTTCAAAAAAGTTGGCCTGTCTTTATCAAATGGGGAATGTTGTTGTAATTACAAATGTAAATAATCATTACCCATTTACAAGTATTTACACTAAGAAATTAAAAATCAATTATCTTACAAAATCCACGTTTCAACAGCTCTCATGAAAACTACCATTGAACGATTAGTATGATTTCCTTTCTTTTTCCTTGGCTTTGGCCTTTCCATTTGTGCCTTGAACGTATCCATACATACCCCTATGTGGAATCTAATGAAGAAAAAAAATTATCTAATGATAATTTTCATGAGAATTACTGAAATATGGATTTTCATTTTGAGCTATTGATAACAATTGAAAATCTCATATTCTACTTATAAAACTTACATAATTTCTTGTGCCTAGATTCCAAAATATGAAGAATTATAATAATTGCATAGAGGAATATATTCCTTTTTTTTAAAAAAAATATGGATTTTCATTTTGAGCTATTGATAACAATTGAAAATCTCATATTCTACTTATAAAACTTACATAATTTCTTGTGCTTAGATTCCAAAATATGAAGAATTATAATAATTGCATAGAGGAATATATTCCTTTTTTTTTTTTTAAATATCAAAATAAAATATATCATCACATCGAAGGAAAACCATTTTTTCTTTTCTATTGTTTGGCATGGACATGGTTTGCAAATATGATTGGATGGTAAATGGTAGACAATAATCACATGAGCATAGCTTTAAGACGTTTCTTACCATAGGCATAGAAGTTAATCTAATGACCAGCCATTTCCTTCTGCATATGAGGCTTGTATATAATGTGTAGAGAATTTTAGAAAAAGTTATAATATATTATATAATGCAGAGAATTTTAAAATAAATTACATTTTGTACATTTGATTAGAGATTTCTGGAAGGTTCTAGATTCTCCAGAGAGTTCTATAAGCCAGAGAGCGTGGAAGAGTTGAAAAAGATTATAAACAAATTTTGACCATTGGTGAATGCAACATTGCACCATCCCAGCCAATGATGTCAAGGGCCTAGAAAGATAGGTCTACATAAAAAGAGGAATCTTCATTCAGAAATCAACTCCTCAATGCAGCAGTCGTACAGTTTTTCCCATTTGTTCTCTTGGTGTTCTCTTTTTTCTAATTTGGTTCTTAAAAATTTCTTGATTTGGTGTTTTTTTGGGAGATTTTTAAATTCTAAGGTTTCTCTATCAGAAATTTTTTGTTTTAAAAAAATTAAAATATTTATTATAATTAATAAATCATTTTACCTTTTAAATATATAACTGTATAATGAAGTACTTGACTTCTAAAAAAAAATATGTTAAGATCAAGACAATGTAACAATAAAATTACAAAAATTAAGAACTATCAATATTTGATATTGTTTAATTGATCTTTCTCTATAAAATGGCATGATTTAAAGGGCTTATTCATCGTAGTGTGCATAGGAAAGGGTTCCATGGAGGTATAGCAAGTCCATGTCCCTATACTTAATTAAAAAAAGACAAAATCTTTGGTACTCTAGAGTATATGATGGTTGAAATATGGTCATTGAAAGGTGCTATACAGGTAAGCCACACTAAGCTACCTAATTGTAGGCTTGAATTTAAATGGATAATATAACTAAAAGTTAACAGGGTTTGAGTTTATTAACATGTTATTGGTTATGGATGGCTGAAATAAAAAAGGGATAAAAATAACTATGCCAACTTGAGTTTTGATTGCTTGATGGGGGTATGAATAGCCTGCAAATCATGGTTCCAGTTCGTAGCCTCTAATGTAAACAAATGTAAATCCCTCCATCACAAGGTGGACCTGCAAATCATATTGGAGGCTTCCGTTGATAAAATAAATGTTGAAATTAATGCTATGGAAAAACATAAATAAAGTAAATCAATAATTTTATGAAACACTATACCTGATTTGAAAATCAACGAAGGCAGCGCCATGGATGATGATGAGGCTAATTTGTTGCTAGGTTAAACTGCGGATTAGTTCACTCTCTTCGAGATGGCTCACATCCCTCAGTATGATCAACTAATGCAATAAGCTTCTAGCATATTATAAGTAGGATACAATTACCCAAAGTACAAAATTTCACAACATGCACATATTATGAAAAACCCAACACCAAAATTACTAGAAAAAAATAATAATAATAAAAGAAGAGGAAATATGAAGAAAAGATTTCAAGAGGAAGAAGAATTCTTTTGGTTGAGTCAAGAACCCTAAGGACCTATTAAGCATTGCTTCTAGCAACTAAATTATTGATTCTCAAGAAACAGTTATTTGAAATTATTTCTTGTGATTTGATTAGGTGAAAAGGTGCATGTTTGGTGCCTATGCACAAGATTAATAATTTCCTCACCAAGACCATTGAATTCTAACTGTTTCCTATGGCTCGGGCCTAAAGTCTTAGATCTCCTCATTTTTAGAGCCATATCCTAAGGTGATATGGCAAAACAAGTGAAAAGAGTGGATGCCTAAAAATCATCACAGTGGACCCCACAATGCTACAAACAAGGTTACAGGAAAGTGACTTCCATCAAGCCTCAACCCATTAAAAATGCACCACTATATTGATGCCCTAACTCAAGAATTAGGTTGATCTAATGGTCAGATGGGCCATAATATGCAAAACAAATGCACGGCTTTGAAACACTTGACTAATGTTTTCTAACCCATCCACCTATTTCTAATATTGGGTCATCTTCTAAGTGATTAGATTAATTTCAGGGAAGATGGATATGTTCTCGAAGTCATGTGCTATGATGGCATGCGTGGAGGTGTGCAGGACAAGACAAACCTTCCAACGAGAAAGAGATCTTTATTTTTATGAGTGCTTCTCAGAAGTGTGTAAGTTTGAAATGATTGTAGGAAACAGGGAGCTAGGCATTGTGAAAATTAAAAAGGCATAAATTCAAAAAAAAAAAAAAAATCTAAAAATTCACTAATTAAATGGCTAAAAAAACACTTAAAACCTAAAAAGCCATTTCATAATCAGAAATCTTTAAAAGCAAATAAATAAATATAAATAAATAATAAATAAAAAGAGAAAAATGGCCTTGATAAAAAATTCCTTATTAAATAATACTAACCAAGCATGCTCATTACTAAACGACCATACGAGTTGAAATGCGTTTTGACAAGAAGACATCTTACACAATGGAATTCACCTTAAATAATGGATCACATCCATAATAATAATAATAATTAATAAAAATGTCAACAAATCAAACTAGTTCACTAGCGCATCAAGATTCAAATAAAGGAACCAACTAGTCTTGTATGCATATAAGGTCAGAGTATAATATAAGCACTTTTAAAATAAATAAAAGAGTAAAATACCTTATAAACAACCTATTGAAAAATGAAAAAAGTAATTTTTATTCAAAAGTTTCAATCAACACAACTAGGGCAGTAATAATTTCAACCTTGTCATTAGAGGCTGACTAATTTGTATATTTTTCATTGAGACCCTGAGTAGTTTACATTCACATGATGGCCTATCCAAGGTAGATATAATAATTTGGACGGTCCAATTTGAATCAAGGTCTAAGGAATCAAATAACTCCTCCCATTTCAAGTTTGCTTCTTGCCAGCAAGAAAGCATCTTCCCCGTGATTGTCTCTATCCATCGGACCTACCATTGCTATTTCAGATAGGTTTGTTTCCTTAGCCGCTTGCAGATCACTTATTCAAGGGTCAAAATCATCCCATTGAAATCATTTTCTGTTTATTCCACTGAAAATGACACCAATACGTTTAAAATCTTATAAGATACACATCTAAATATAAAAAGAAATATATAATCTAATCTAACACAATCAATGAAATCTTTTATTGGGTCACTCATCTAGTCTGATCTACTTCATATCAACGGTTGGGATCCTCTAGTTACGGGCCCTCCATGAACAAACTGGCACATCAGGAAACGATTTATAAAGTGGGAGCGGATTAGGTGTTATCCAAACCGTGTGGGGCCGACCTTGATGAATTTATTGTCTATCCATGCCGTCTATCCATTTTACCAGATCATTTTAGAATGTCATACTAAAACTTAAGCAGATCAAAAATATCTGGTGGACCACGCACTGTAATAAGTGGTGAAGGACCATTAAAAGATTTTCGTAGGCCACAAAATTTTTGGATCAAGATGATCTGTGTATTTTTTTTTCCTTCATCCATGTCAGGTTGACCTTATCAAGGGCTTGGATGGAAAATAATCATTACAGATCTTCTTACGGTTGGCACTGGAAAGTTTTTAACGGTTGATGTTCGATCATCATTATTTCATGTGGTACGGTCCACCTGTGAATGTTTCTACTTATTTTTTGGGCTCATGCCATAAAATGATCTATAAAAACGGATGGATGGTGTGGATATACAACACATCATCAAGGTGGGCCCCACGGTAGGGGCGGGTAAGAAAATGTACTGGCAAGACGGTCATGCGGAACACGTACCAACATAAACACGTGTGAACGATGTGTCCCTCGTAAGTAGGGGTGCACAAAGTTCGGTTTGGACTGGTTTTGGGGTGAAACCGGAACCGAACCGTTGGCACCCTAAAACCGAACCGGAACCGAACCGTTAAAACCGGTTCAGTTCCGGATCGGTTCCATGATTCTGGAATTTTTATAATCCAATCCAATTATATGTTTAATTTTATTATCTAGCCCATGTCGATTCATGTTGTGGTCCATTTGATGAATGGTTTAGATATTATATAAGGTGTGTAAAAATATATTTATGAAAATAATTAAATGGTGCATTATAAACCATAAATCATAAGTCAAATATGGAAACAATCAAAGGATTCTTGGTTCGGTTCCAAGTTCGGTTCCACGGTTCGGTTCCACGGATTGGTTATACGGATCGGATCCACGGTTCGGTTCTACAGATTGGTTCACGATTTGGTTCGATTTTACATACCCCCAAACCGAGAACCGAACCGATGTTAACGGTTCTTTGATTTTTGGAACCAGAACCGGTGCACTTTAGAACCAAACCAAACCGGATTGTTTGGTTAGTTCCGGTCCGGTTCCATAGTTCTACCGGTTAAATGTGCACCCCTACTCGTAAGCCATGGAAGACTCTGACAAGTCCCTGACTCAAAATCAGGCTGTCGTACTCCCTTTATAAGGGCAGTACGAAAAGAACAACCAACGGTCTATATTAAACAAGCATATGTAGCCCGCATGATGAGTGGACCTATCTGAATTTCTGTTCACATCATGCTGACAGTTATCCCTGCCTGATGAACGGCACGGATACCTCACACGAGTGTCATGTTAGCACATGCGCCCTGAAGCCATCCGATATCACGCGACCGAGAATAACTTGGGTAGGTGGCATTTGGATTGGGTACCTAACTTAGGCAGCGGATTAGCTGTTACACGGACAACACGTCAGTGAATGTTACTCTGACTGTGGGCCCCACCGTGTTGTTGTATGTGTTGTATATCCAAGCCGTACATCAGTCTTTTTCAACTCATTTTAGGGCAATGTCAGAAAAACGAAGATATGCAAATCTAAAATGGACCACACAGTACGGATTGAATTCCCACCATTAAAATTTTTTTGAGGGCCATGAAAGATTTGGATCAAGCTGATATTTGTATACTTTTATCGGCAGGTTGGATGAAAAATAATTATTACCGTGGGCTTTCAACGACCACTATTTCTTATAGCGTGGTGTACTTCAGATTTGGATCTGCTTCATTTTTTATAGCATGGGCTGGAGAAATTGATGGTCAGGAATCAAAACCTCAATAGTGTTAATGATGCACCAGTTTGTTAGGAGGCCATGTTTCAGCCATCTATATTACATACCGTTGATTTGGTGTTTCCTATATTGAAGGGGTGATTCTTAACCGTTGATCTGTGGCCCCTACTGTTCCACCAAAGGACTAAGATTGGACGGATAGATTTTTGGGTCATTCATCATCTATGATGAATCTATAAAATCAACAATCTGGATTAAACAAATCATGGGTCCCCCCTTGGGGATAAGCTGCATCAGTGCTTCATTCAATTTCTGCTGATGAACGGTGCCTCATCAAACGGCATTACGCGAGAGGATTTATATGATGCGTGTGTTTTTGAGAAGCATGCACGGTTTCTCAATTCTGACAAGTGTGGACAGTGGCTGGGTAATCCAGACCATTGATCTTTTGTTCCACTATAGATGAACCATGTGTCAAAATCTTCATCAATAGGAGAGATCTTAGACGGTCCACATTCGACTCAGATGGACGGTCAAAAAACGAAAAACAGGAAAAGTCCTGAAATTGGTTGCTGCCGTCTTTTAATGTGGAACTGCAGGTGCTGGGCGTTAGCTATCCATGGTCGGACGGGACAAAACGTGCCAGTGGTCAGGAATTGGACTACCAAACGATGGGCCCCACCTGTCGGTATATAAACCTGTGGATGATGTGCAGGACACGTGTACAACGGTAAATACCTCGCCTACAGTTTGCCAGATGTGACTCAATGTACGGAAACGGATTGCGTGGTGTGTTGACGGCATCAAGTTCTGTGGGGCCCACCATGGTGTTTTGTTATATCCGAACCGTCCATCCATTTTGTGAGATAGTTTTAAGGCTTTTAAGTAAAAATAAAATAGATACAAACTTCAAGTGGACCACACCGTAGAAATAAGTGGAGATTGAACGTATACCATTGAAACCTTCCTGGAGGTCACAGAAGTTTTGGATCAATCTTATATTTGTTTTTTCCATTAATCCAGATCTGTATGACCTTATGAACAGGTTGGATGGCAAATAATCATCATGGTGAGCTGTAGGAATGTTTCAACGGTTAGAATCATTGTCCCCACTGATTTTCGGTGTGGTCCACTTGTGATTTGGATATCACTCATATTTAGGTTCATAAGCTAAGATTACATCTCCAAATGGATGGACGGTTTGGATATAATAAATACATCATGGTAGGGACCACAGAACTTGATGATATCAACACAATGTCATGCCACGCAATCAAAAGAAAATTGCTATATTATTTTCAGACAGTCCCATGCCTACATGGCCCATCCCACACGTACCGCACGTGGATGTGTCCTGATGAAAACACAACTCTTTCTAAATCAAAATAAATCCCCTTCAAATCTACTATCCTTGGATGGGGATTTGACATGTTGAAGAGAGATTTGAACTTAGATTTATCCTGATTTGAAAGAGATATATTTGAAGGTAGGCCCACTCATCAGGATCATGACACATGGACGTACGTTGGATTTTGCATGTCGGTCGTCAGTTTTCTTACGTCCATTTCTCATAAATGCATGGCCCACGTGAGAAATGAGTCAGGTGGCTTGATTGGATAAGCAACATTGACGTGGGTCCCACACAGTTTACGTCCTTGATCTCATGCAAGTGGGCCAACTTGCCACGTGGAGAGCGTGTTTGTCTTTGGCGCTTGAAAATAGCAGTGTCTGGAAACAAAACTGCGGAAACGGAAATAAACGGAAACGGATTGGCTACTCCCCCTGACACCAGCCATTGGCTGGTGGTCGGTACTCCGTGGGCCCCACCATGATGTATGTGTTTCATCCATGCCGTCCATATATTTTAAAAGATCATTTTACTGTACGAAACTAAAAATTAGATATATCCCAGCCTGAAATGGATCACATTTTAGGAAACAGTGTCGAATGAGCGTGGACCATTAAAAAATATTTTGGGGCCATAAAAGTTTCTGATTTTTGTTTTTTTACCTTCATCTGGACCTTTATGACCTAATCAACCTATTGGATGTCAAATAAACAGTACAGTGGGCCTTAGGAGGATTTTAGTGATGGATATCCAATCACTAATGTTTTCATGTGGTGTGATCCATCTGAGATTTATGTACCTCTCATTTTTGGGTTAAATCCATAAAATGATCTGTAAAAATGTATGAACGGAAAGGATGAGACACATGAATCATGTTGGGGTCCACATAACACCAACCATCAGCCACGGGGCTGGTGTCAGGGGGAGTAGCCAATCCGTATCGTGAACAGATGCACAGAGAGATAGACGCTATTACGGTGGATGATACCAAACCAAGAGAAGGAAGCGGATTGCGTCCTGCCCCTGCCTGAACGGATTACTGTGCAGGCAGAGGCTCTGTGGGGACCACCGTGATGTATGAGTTTTATCCACACCGTCCGTATACTTTTAAAGATCATTTTATGATATTATCTCAGAAATGAGGTAGATACAAATCTCAAGTGGACCACCCATAGGAAACAGAGATAATATGAGACTTACCGTTGAAACCTTCCCCGGGGCCACCGTTATGTTTATTTTCTATCCAACCTGTTCATAAAGTCATATAGACCTGGATGAAGGGAAAACACAAACATCAGCTTGATCCAAAACTTCTGCGGCTCCTAAGAAATTTTTAATGGTGAGAGTTTAATCCCCACCGTGTGGCCACTTGAGTCTTACATATTGCTCATTTTTTATATTCGTATTCTAAAATGACATGGAAAAATGGATGGACGGCGTGGATGAAACCCACACATAATGGTAGACCCCACACTGCGTGGACGGATTGTCGTCCAGTAGGGGATACGACGCAGTCACGCGGGACACTTCCCCTAGGAAGAGGGAGTAGGTATAAAGAGATATGAATGCAGACCGTCGAATCACTGGACCAACCCTAGGATGATATGGTTGAACAAATAAAGTTCAGGAGGGCTATCTGGGGCCCATCGTAATGTAAGTGTTTTATCCACGCCGTTCATCGCTTTTCATAGATCATTTTAATGTATGATCATAAAAATGAAGTAGGTCCACATCTCCAGTGGACCACACCAAAGGAGCTGCAGTAATAATGACATCCACCGTTGAAACCTTTCTAAGGGCCACCGTTATGTTTTTTTACCATCCAAACTATTCATAAGGTCATGTATATGTGGATGAAGTGAAAAAACAAATATCATCTTGATCCGAAACTTCTCCATCTCCCAAGAAGTTATTAATGGTGGAAGTTCAATCCCCACTTTGTGGTCCACTAGAGATGTGGAACTACCCCATTTTTTGGATCATATCTTAAAATGATACGTGAAAATCAATGAACGGCATGGATAAAACACTTACATTACAATGGGCCCCACATAAATTCACACCAAATGCAGGTAGATCAACTCACATGGGAGGAGACGCCGTGTTCACATGAGAAAATTGGACGGTTAGAAAAGGGAGATACAAAGGTCCACAGTCGTATGCATGTGAACTGCATGATGCGTTCACCAGACTCATTCTCAGGCCAGGGATGCTTGTGTGGGGCCGACCCGATGAAGTGTCAAGATATCACCACGTTAGAATGTAATCTTTCTACTTGATCACCGGCAAATCCATTATTGTCTGGACTGGATTGCTGGAAACAAGTGTGAGGCCCTAATCTGGCACACGTGTGAAATTTCCAGGCCATTCATCACCTGTAGGCCACCATGAACAAACCCTGAACTAAAAATAGGCACGACTTGTGACAGCGTCTGATGAATATCGTCACAAAGAGGACTCATTACGTGGAGGAGACATTATGTTGTAAGTAGACTTTTCCTGATTAGTAGGTGTGTATTGTAGTTGGATCAGGACTCTTAGTAAAATCTCCGTAAGATTTCGACAAGTTAGTTTCAGCAATTGTATTAAGGGTCATTTGGCACCGTTGGGAGTCATTTGGCACCGTTGATTGGGAGGGATTTCATATCTCCTGGCTGCAATTTAAGGTGAGAACTCGGATTATACCTAAAATCATTTCAATAGTTGCATGTGTAACATGTGTGTCACTATACATTATCATTTTATTGGACACATGACCCATTAATGATGATCAGCACCGTCCCAACATTGTCCATGTAAATTAGCACCGTCCAAATCAATGACTAAAAATCATTGGTTAGTCACTCAGACATGATCTTCTGCTTGTGGCCCCTCTGAGACTAAGAATTTATCATGTTTAGGCAAAGCATATATTTCAGCATACTTATCACAACCATTGCATCAAAAATTACATATCTCACTAATTAAAAATATTAAAGTTAAATTAGTAATTAAATTCAAATCCCTATATGGATAAGGTACTTTTGGATTAAAGTTGATTCACACTCTGCTGGCTGTAAACACGCAGGAAGGATTGCGAATCCAAGAGGTTTCTAATCTAGGGGTTCCGAAACGAGGGGGTTACAAATCCACGCTCCCAAACAGGCACTTAGGACTTCCAAACAATGTTCACGGTGGGCCCACCTCATTAATGTCCTTGATTTCTTGCGCGTGAGCAAGGTCTCCAAACATACAAGCAAGTCACCTGTTCAACTTTCCTTCGCGGGATTAGCTCGAATCCAGCCAGAAAAAGAATTTGGCGAGTTTTTAGGATCGAGACGGCGAGTTCTTCCCGAGTAATCGGCGTATCCCACGTAGCAAGCGACTGATTCCAAGGTAAAGTTGAAAGCGTACCAGCTGGACGTCACTGCGTGCTACGACCATCCACTGTACACGTGGCAGGCATCAAGACAATCCGTACATCAGTCCACTGTGAATGGCGTATAGACCGAAAATCACATTGATCAGATTATCCTGACCGTATAATCCGTGACCATCAAAAGGACAGTTGAAAGAAATGGTCGGCTGTCTAAGTGGCAACATCAGATCGTTACGATTGTAAATCAGCATGATGATGCCACGTGTTCAACTACAATGGCGCACCATATCTGCGGCAAATGGAAGGTTGAAGCTCTCCCAAGCTGTTTATACTTGTCTGGCCCACCATTTGATGATCCAGACCGTTAATCTAAAAGGACCCACCATATCTGAACCAAATAGAGTAAAAACTGCTGACCGAACATCGTCACCGTCCATTCAAAAGGTGAGTCGCAAACCGCTTTTCCAGAAAGCAGCTCCTGACTCACCTTTGCATAAACAACAGCCATTGAGCCGAATCAGTGAGTTTTTTTTACCATGTGACCCCAATATGGGTGGGACCTTACAGATGAACGGTCTATAAGAGCCACCAAAAGAAATTTCATCCCCTGTAAAAGGGAAATTTAAAAATTTTTTAAAAAAATTCAGCAATTGACCATAAAGAGGAATTACAGGGCTCAGTACATGAACAGCGTCGTACTGTGCAAGATTGTACAAGTGGGCCCCCACAAGACCTCCATTATCAGACCCGAAAATAGATGGCTAATAGAAAAACAGAACAACAGTCGCCGGAAGAAAAGGCCAAAACCCCACATGATCTAACATATCAGATCAACGGTTCAGATCAACTAACGATAGGCGTGTGGAATAGGTGCATCAGGACATTACTAACGTACTGATGCATTAGTAATTGCTGAACAGTAAAAGAAGTTTCACTGAATTTTATAAGCTATATATATATATATATATGGCGTATGTGGGTGTGCAGTAAAAGGGGAGAGAGAATCGAAAAATAAAAAAGCAGAGAAAGCTGATGAGAGAAGAACAGTGTAAACATCCTTGCAGGTTTTGCAGACTCTTTGTCTCTTCCTTTTGAAATTCGAGAATACAAAAGAGGGAAGAATAGAGAAGAAACAACAAGAAGAGGATAGAAGAAGAATACAGCAGAAGAGAGATTTTGATTTTGGGTTTTTCTTGTTCTGATTTTTTTAGCAATGGTGGGAGGAAATAGAGTTTCGAAATTCAGAAAGGCAGCAATGAAGATAGGACTCCCCTGCGCTTCTTTCACCTCCTCAATGAGACTATCATCTTCATCACACAAGGAAGACGATCCCACCGTCGAGGATGTATGCTTTTTAAAAAAAAAAATCTTTTTTCTTGATATTTACTACTGTTAGAGATTTGGGGTCTCTGTTTTTTAACTGATAACTGGCTTTTTCTGGAGATTTGGGTAGAATTCTCTTCTTTTTTTGACATTTTCCACATACATTTTGCAGAATGAAACTGTTTTTCTATATTCTAATATCTCAAAAATAGTTCTTTTTTTTTTTTCCCTCCAAATTCCATTATCACACAAGGAAGATTATCCCACTTCGAGAATGTGTGTTTTTTGTTTTTGCTCTTCTATTTTTATTTTTATTTTTTATAATTTTCTTGACATTTACTACTGTTAGGGATTTGGGGTCTCAGAATTCTCTCCTTTTTTCGACATTTTCCACGTACATTTTGCAGAATGAAACTGTTCTTACTATATTCTAATCACTGAAAAAGGAAGTTCTTTTCTTTCTCCCAATTCCTTTCTCTTTGGGGTTTTTTTTTTTTTTTTTTTTTTCGGTGAAATTTCCACATTTTCAGATCTTGGAAACTGTTTTTTTTTTACCTGGGTTAATCTGAATTTTCAAAGCTAATGCCCCCTTTTCCTCCCTACAGTTGTTCCTTTTTTATTATCTTTTATTATTATTATTATTATTATTATTATTATTATTATTATTATTGTTTTTTCCTTCTATGTGTTGTAGTTTTACTATCCAATTTCCTTCTACATTTTCAGAGCTTAAAAATCTTGTTTTTTTATTCAGCATGATCATCTCTCATTACGAGTTGGTAAGATTTTGGGCTGTTTTCATGGTACTGAAACTGTTCATTTGTGCTCCAATCTCTGAAATTTTCTTTTCACTGTAGTATCTTTCTGTGTTTTTTCTTCTTTTTGTCAACCTTTTTTTTTTTTTTTTTTTTTTTTTGTTGGAGATTTGGGGTCTCTGTTTTCATTCTTACTGTCTAAGGTTCTGTAGAGTTTGGGCAGAATTCTCTACTTCTTCAAAGTTTTCAGAGCTTCAAAACTTGTCTTTTCTTCTCAGCTATTTATTACACATTGCGGATTTGTTTTCCATGGTACTGGAACAGATATTTCAGGCCCCAATCTTCCATTTTGGGTATTGAAATAGTACAAAAATTCACCATCACTACTCCAAATGGAAAATGTGGGTATGCGAATCAATCACCTCATGGAAACTATATTTTCTTTTCTGGGTTTTTCCTGAATTATCATAGTAAATGCCCCTTTTCTTCCCTGCATTTACTTCTCATTATTTTCTGGATTTTCCCAATTATTCTTTCATTTTTCTATCCAAACATAACAAGATAGAAAATTCAGGTTTCTCGTCTAGGCATTCATTTTTGTTTTTTTCCCTAATTTTTTATCCCATGTAATTTACACCATCTCGAATGCCTTGAATTTGTTTCAGTCGTCAAATTCTGGGATTTCTGGCAGAGAAGGGAATGTTGCAGAAACGGCAGAGGAAGCAGAATCCAGCGGATTAGCCAAGGTAAGCTAAGCATCTTACGACAAGTTTAAAATAGATATGGGAACCAAAATCATACACGTGGCAAGAAAGGATGAGACACGTGCCATCCATAACCCATAGCTCAAAATTCTCCAGTGGTGGCCGACAAATAAAAGATAATGATAAGCAAGGGTCCACCTTCAACGGGTGAAAAACCCGTGTACAGCCAGGATCAACCATTGTGTGAAATTTTCAATTAAGGAATAAACGGTTTGGATCTCGTCCATGTGAACCACTAGTGAGAATTTTGGTGAAAGGACACAATTCCAGCTCTCTTTTTCACTATTCTAGGAGCGTATAGAAGTGGAAACGGACAATACAAGAGTCTTTTCTTTAGAATTCCATGATCTCAGAACACGGGATTCGGTCTGCAATTTCTTGGCAAATGCATTCATTTAAAGCCATATTTTTGACACGTTGAACCACCTTTTCTCGTCGTTCTCTGCATTTGCCAATAATAAAATTCAAAATAGTTTATGGTTTTGGGGGTTGCATATCAAGTCCCAAAAAGAGTAGTTTTCTTTTTCTTTTGGACTTCAAAAAGAGGGGAAAGGTAGGTACTCTGCAAGAGTACCAGACCACCAACTTGTACTGCTACTACTTCTCATTGGTTGAAAGTGGAGATGGACCCGCTCAAGCATTTTGAACCTCAAGCGGCCAGAAGTGGGTAGGTGGGTGGGTGGGCCCCACCACTTTAGCCAATTGGAACTTCCCATTTTTCCCAGTACTTTTTTGTGGTCATCAGTAATTTCAAATGTAACGGGTTACCTGGCTTAATTCAAACCATGAACGCTTCTTACTTGCAGAACCTGTGCGCAATATGCCTGGAGCCATTGATATACAACGGTGCCGGAGGGACCAGCTCCGGCCAGGCCATATTCACAGCTCAATGCTCGCATGCCTTCCACTTTGTTTGCATCTCCTCCAATGTCCGCCATGGCAGCGTCACGTGCCCGATATGCCGAGCCTATTGGACCCAGCTTCCCCGCAATCTCACACCCCCTTGCTCACTCCCCTGCCCCCAGACAGACCCCATCCTCCGCATCCTTGATGACTCCATTGCCACTTTCCGAGTCCACAGGCGCTCGACTCTCCGCTCCGCGCGTTATGATGACGACGATCCTGTCGAGCCAGACCTGACACCGCCCGGCCACCCCCGTCTCCGCCTCACCCTAATCCCTGTCTCACTAACCCAGCCGAGTTTTCCTCCTTGCAGCCATCCAGCTTTGCAAGTTAATAGGCCCATGTCACATCATCTCAATGGCCTCTCTCCACGTGGGCGGTCACCATTGCACCAATTCACCAGTTCTTCATCTGTATCCCAACAGAATACTTCACCAAATGGACAGAATCCATGTCTTTGCTCCAATAGAGCCTATCTCTCCATCAAGCTAGCACACCAGCAAGCAACTGATATGGTCTTGGTAGCCAGCACCAACGGCCCCCATCTAAGGCTTCTCAAGCAATCCATGGCATTGGTGGTTTTCTCACTCCGCTCCGTTGACCGTCTGGCTATCGTCACCTATTCATCAGCTGCGACACGTGTCTTCCCTCTAAGGCGCATGTCCTCCCACGGGAAACGGAGCGCCCTACAAGTCATTGACCGCCTCTTCTACCTAGGAGAGGCGGACCCCAGCGAAGGACTCAAGAAAGGGGTGAAGATACTGGAAGACCGCAATCACCACAATCCCCAATCCTGCATCTTGCACCTATCAGATAGCCCGACGAGAGCTTCTTACCTCGGCCGCGAGATGCAAGTCCCCATCCCAATCCATTGCTTCCATGTTGGGTTCGGGTTTGGCACGTCAAACGGATTTGTGATGCATGAATTCGAAGAGTTCTTGGTGCGGTTGCTTGGAGGTGTGGTCAGGGAGGCTCAGTTGAGGATCGGGGAGGAAGGGGTGGTGAGATTGGGCGAGTTGAGGACTGGAGAAGAGAGGAGGATTGCTCTAGACTTGGGTGATTGCGGATTTGTATGTGTTGGATATAGCTACATTGAAGGTGGGATTGAAGAATGTCTAAAGACGGGGGAAATGATAGTAGGGATTGGAGACAAGGAGGACAGTGGTGACGATGATGGTGAAGTTGGAGGGAGAGATTTGAGCATTGGTGGAAGGAGTAGCAATGTGGAAAGGTGGGATTACCATGATCCTTACATGGCCAGAAGATGGGCTAAGCACTTACATGGATATAGACTATGAGGATAAGTCAAGAAATACAACTTGTCTTCATGGACTTGTGATTTCTGTTCCAATCATTTCTGATGAAATGCAAACAGAACAACAAGAAGAACAATGAATGGAGAATGGAAGGAACCGAAGTACAGTTCAACTGATGTCCTTGCAAAACACCATGGTATTTTTTTATTTTATTAATTTCTTTCTTTGATGGGTATTACCATGGTATTTCTGTAATATTGCTCCATATGTATTTTTCGATTTTCATTTATAGGAATTTGCAGAAATGGTAAAGAATCATTGAAGCGTAGTCAGATTTCTTATGTTTTGTGTGGTGACTTTTGGTTGTTTAAGAGGAAAGGACTGCTATGTGTATGACAGCATTATGCATGTGTGGTGTGAAAGGATCATTTATTTATAGGAATATGATGAATTTTATTGTCTATCTGATCCCCAAATTTCTATACACAGTAGCATGGTCACAGAATTCAGATTCAGCATTTTCTCATGTGTTTGTTGTCTGAGAAAGAAATTATCACTGAAAATCAAAATAATGGTTAATGCGATCAAATAGAGAAGTGTAATTGAGATAATGCAGAATGTGAAGGAATGATAGTATTGCACAAAGAATATCACACCCAAATATCACACTGTGTGGGCTAGTGACCACTCATCCAGCAAGCTCCATCATGGATGGGCCACAACCAAGAAATTACACTGATCAGGAGACCTCTATTCATTGGGTGCAACCACTTCTCTGTTTTGCCTTTGATGAATCCTCCAAAGGTGGTTTAGGATAATCCGACTGGCATGATTTTGGACAATGGCTCGTGCATGATGTGGCCACCCAGACAAGCAGTCCAAGTGTCCTATGTGTGCCACATGTTTCCATGGGATCACATGTGATTTTAGCATTTTTTGTACATGTATATTGAATTTTACCAGATCAAGTAAGCCAATAATGGAAAGAGCTACAGAAAGAGAATTGTGTGCCATCACCATAGGATAATTAAGGAACTGTTGAACTATCATTGCTAGAAGTTGGCTCTAAAAATGGGAACATTTAAGTGCATCAATTTTTGTAAAGGTACTGGCTTCAAGTCTTCATCAGCTAAGCATCACAAAACTTTTCAACAATTCAAATGACTGAATCTTTCCAAAGAAAAAAAATAAAAAAAATGACTGCCAAGAACAAGGCACTCTACTTTTGATTATAGGAAGCGCTCCCTTCGTTTGATGTTAGGCACTCTCAAAGCCAAAAATTCGAAACACGCCTGCGATGATAATTCAATAGACAGCAAAATATTGTTTAGGAAATAAGGACAATGGACAAGTGCAATAGAATAACACAAGCAATATACAATGTTCAATTGAGCATTTTCTCAGCCTAGTAGTGAACTGTACATGAAGGTCTCAGATTTCTGGTGTTCAAATCATTCATATAGTGGGCCCCATCACTGACTGGAGGTATCCTAAAAATACTGCTTGTCAGATGATCCTGAACATCTGATTGGGTACCCATTAAATGTGGACCACCAGTTCTCAATGTCATTAGATAGAAGAGATATTAGAGAAGTCCCATCCCAAGATGGGGCCCAAAGATCAGCAGCTTATGATGTACTATATGACGCTTGAAAAGAATGGCCCTGGGTTAGCAACACAGGCGAATTCGAGGTCATACAGAACTTTGGAATTCTTGGTTAGTGTTCACAATCAAACTCCACTCTTAATGAATTTTCTTTTTCATGGTTGAAAGGGTAAGAGGGAAAAAAAAAATACCTTCATCAGCTTGGTATTTATTCTTGTCATCTCCTGCATAAGCCAGTAGGTTATATTTTGGATTCCATTCAACACTGTTCATCGCAGCCCGGCAAGGAATTTGATGAACAGTCCGTCCCGTCTGAACATTCGACTGTTAATACAGTACCACAACTTTAATAAGGTACCAGTTTTCTAATGATAGATTCAAAAGAATTTTCAAAATGAAAGACGATAAAAGAAAATGTGAAGGAGAGACGTACAATATCAATAAATAAATCTTCACTGGCTGCAGCAATGTATTCTCCCGTATGATTGAAACTCACAGTTCTGACAGGCCATCTAAGTAGAAACAACAAAAGACTGATCTTACCAAATAAGTGAAATTTTTTATTGGATTTTTATTTTTATTTTTGCAAAATTCCTCGCTAATTAGGATTTTACCAAATAATACTTCACAATTAGAAATTACTGACAATGCTTTTGGAGGTGTGAAATTACCAAAATGCCTCATTTTTTTTTTCTTTAGAAAGTGTTGAAGTCAAGAATTGTTGGGCCCAATTGGCATGTGTATGACATCCAAGGCATCCAACAGATGCACCCCACCCTGATGATCAAAAGAATAGAATATATGGTGGATTCAATCATTGAGCAGGCCACAAAATAAAAAATAATCTACACCACCCAAAAACATCCATATTCACTTGTAACCCATCCAATGATGTGATAAGCCCAAATTTTTTGTTTGGGTAATCATCATGTTCAGGTGCATATGCTAGATAGGCTGGATGTCATACATAGACCACATATGCCCTACAATTCTTGACTTTATTGTTATTTAAAGGTACAAAAAAAAAACTAATCGAGGGCATTTCAGTAATTCTGCCCCTCAAAAAGCACCTGATGGGAAATTCGATTCACAGAGGCATTACCTCGTGAAATTGGAATTTCTGAGGAATTTTTCCTTAAAAATCCCAATTTTATTACAGTATGAAAGCAGGTGATGAGATCAAAACAGTATTGAAACAATCAATACTCATGAGTAAATCTACAATAATCAAAAGCTTACTTGGAAAAGATAGGAAAACTTGTGTAACTCACTCAAGTTTTGTAAAAGTGCGGACGCAGAGCATCTCTGAGAGATCCCAAAGGCTGACCAGTGCATCAGCACTTCCAACAGCGAAGTATCTGCATCAGCAGGAAGAGGTTAAATAACAGGCATTTTATGATGTAATGTACTTCTGAATATTTAATAAATAGGAAGAGGTTAAATAACAGGCATTTTCTGTAATGTACATCTGAAAATAAATAATTACCCATATGCTGACAAGTAGATTATACATATAGAACTTTGGTAAGCTGGCAACTTATCAGGTGGCAACAGATGGTATTGCCAAGGGTTCGCATTAGGGCCTGTTAGTTTTGCTGGTTACTCTAGTATGGTAAAGGAAATATGTCATTGTTACAATTTCACCACTGCCAAATCAAACATAGGAATCATCGGTCAAATGCAGATGTATTCAGGAGATGAGTAAAAGAATTTGTAATCATTGCACTTTTTCATGGCATTAACATGAAAATCTTGAATCCAAACAATGATATCAGTGTATGTTGGTAATTGTTTGACATTGATGTAAAAATGCCATCATTACAACTTCCCTGCTGATAAACAAAACAGGGGAATCAGTGGTCAAATGCAAATGTTGTCACGAGATGGGTAAAGTAATTTGTAATCATTACACATTTCCTTTACATCATTGTGGTAATTGGTGAAACAAACAGGCCCTACAAATGCATCTTGCCTTATGAGTGTAGTGGCCTGATTTTTCAGGCCAGGTCATCTACACCTTGGAGCCCACCTGATCCAAAGATCATATGCCCAATAAACATGTGGCTGCATGTGCAGAGGGCTGCTTGTGGGCTAAGCAGAACTCTACATACAGAAGCACGGTCTTACAACAGAAAAGCCATTTCTCAAAACAATAGCTCCAGAAACACCCATGGGCCCACCATAAACTTTATTACAAAGAAGGTTGACTCTAGAATCTCACATTGTTTTTGGCTTATTGACAACTGCCAAAATCAGCAAGAGCAAAATAACATCCAAAACAAGTTCCTTGGTCTTCAAAATACCACATATGAACTGCGCAGTTACACTTTGAAGAGCAGTAATGCCATGGGTGTGGAATCCAAAACACATGGCAGAGCAGCCCATGCAGGACAGAAAAAAAAAAAAAAAAAAAAAAGAAAAGGATTAAAGCAACATCATGCTTTTTCTCCAGATGCACTATCATCTGCCCTGGCTTTTCAGGTTATTTTAGTCAAAGCTCACAGGTGATGCTCAAGGGCCTAGCATTTTTAGGCATAAGTAAAAAACCAATGTTATGAGAGTGGGAACGATCTGTTCTAAACCACATCTTTTTGACAGGTTACTTATACCAGTTTAGTTGAACATCAAGTGCAGTACCTCCCAAGTCTCATAAAGGTGACAATTCAAGCGGACACCTGTGGTTCTGGAAAAAAAACAAAGAAGACCAGGTCTGTACATCTTTCTGTGGTGTTCGGGCTGCCAGCTAAGGCAATGATGACTGATGTTAGTACCAAAACACATGGTAACAGAATCCTACTCACCAAGCAGCACATGTGAAAGACAAAGCAGTCCACCAGGAGGACCCCACCATGTATATGCCAGGCCCAAAATGTCAGGCTGGTCAAGTAATTAGTGTGGCCACACATGTACAAAGTGAATTGTTAGAGAGAACAACCAACAGTACGGATTCAATGCACAGATCTAGCCCACCTAGATGACTGAACCAGCCTGATTCTCAAGTGACCAGACATAACACAGTCAGGCCCAACCAATGAAAGGGCCCAGATCTTGGACATATGCCCCATGAGTGGCAAGAGTAGGACTGAGAACCCTACGCTCTCAAGTAGCTTAGCAGAGGTTTTCTGCAGGTTCTCAGGACAAATATCCTGCCTCCCAAAACCCTAGGAAATACAATTGCTTCTCAATTCCATTTGGAAAACCCCTGTTGGTATATTCCATGTCCAAAGAGAGAGTATGAGGTTCGTCCATGCAAGGAAAATTATTTAAGGATGGAGAAGCAGAATAAGGTGGCAACAGTGTAGGAAATGGCACTAAAATCACCTTCCAATTGGATCAATCGCGATACAGTAGCAACCTGCTGTGTGGGCCATAAGGGTGTGAAGCACTCGAAGAGATGGATAATCCAGCACCTCAACAGTACCTATGTGAACAATAAAAATAATCACTCAAGGACTCGTACTTTATCCATGTGAATGTATTCGAGTGAACTTTAATTGAATGGATAATTGAAAATAAATTTCTTGAAAATTGACAGCATATAAGAGATATAGATTGCATTAATAATGCATTTAGAGGTCAGATCAGTGTTTGTTGTGTATCATTTAGTAAATGGTATCAACCCTACAAAATAAAATAGGTAAATGTATCAAGAAATTGGAAGACTTCCGACCAACTGATGCCCCAACTCAAAGATGAATGAATGGAAAGAAATTACAGCAATTATCATTTTCTAACCATTTGATCTATAGACTTTCTTTCTGGATCATACCTGTATAGTTTTCTTGACCATCCAGAAACAGGTAAAGAATCGCGTAGTTGATTGATCAACTAATGATGACTGGGATGGGCTATGGTGCATCTGAGTGATAGTCAATTGATTGAATGGTCTGGATCAATCAACATAATGCACCAATCAAAGATCTGTAGGGTTGATGCTATTACCAAATGGTACTTGCACGTTGGACATACACTTATGGTTCTTAGCAAATTTGTGAAAGAAGCAGGCATCTTGGAAGTTCTTCTTACCATTTCCTGTAGTAAGAAAGAAAATGTCTCCTGTTGTGTTCCAAGCAATCTCATTTACCTGACCACAAAGCATTTTGTGTCAAAGCAGCAACTAACTTGGAAATAATGAATATCAGTGAGTACAAAAGACGGGACTTATCTTTGAAAGGCAATGGTAGCAAGAAGAATTCTACAAAATGAAGGTGTGCCTTGCAACTTTTCAATATCAATCACCAGCTCAAGACAAACATTTAAAGACGGTGGGCTAGCACAGCATTCTGGTGCTTTTTAATAATATTTCAAAGTCAAACTAGTAATTATGCACCCATGTAAGAGTGCAATTATGATAGGCTCTTGAGTTAGGATCAGAGTTCTTTGAAGAGAGGTTTTCTATTTCAACATGTGTAAACCCTGCCCCTGTGCACAGTGTCACGTGTGCCAGCTGGCACATGTTTGGAACACCAGACATGCCCATTTGGTGGGCCCACCATGTAGATGCCCTAGCCTAAATATCATGCCACTCCACTTGTCCAATGGGTTGCAGCCCACGGGGGAAAAAAGAGATGGTTAAGGCCAAGTTCCTTTCAAGATTTCAATCTGCTTTGTACATTATACCCTAATTATCAAGTGAAACAGCCTGATTAGTGGATCAGGGAAGAAACATGGTGGGACCCATCTGATGGGTCATGGGTGGCTTGGATCTCATACACCTGTGCCACATCCAAATACATGGCAGTCCATAGGGGACTGCAATCTGCACAGGTG